>JAIGNY010003391.1:70000-125000 GCA_020152595.1 Chiridota heheva | reverse complement strand
CAAAAATAAGCTATCTTCAAAATTTCAAGACTGTTTAATACTTAAAATTGAATGTTCTTTCTACAAAACAATCCTGCACAGCATAATACAGGTAATACTCCTGCAAATAATGTCTTTTGTTGAAATGAGAAGGTCATTGCTAGATTATTAATATGATGAATGCTATTAAAGATCGCAAATGATTTGCTAACAAGTTTACAGAGTCCAAACACCAAGGTAGCACTCAACTAAGCTACATACTGTATCACAACAATGTCTAACAATAGGTACAACTGGGGTGGGGGAATTACAGGCACAAAAAAACCCACAGGCCCAACCAAAATCAACACCTTGATATGTCATAATGTTGCCCCAAACTCAAATTCCCCATTGGCCCCAAAACTCATGTTTTCCCACATGTCATGTTTATCAAAAATACACACCCCAGGTCATGCTGATCATCTGCATATCCTGGAGGCTGAAGGCTCCCAGCTCCGAGTTGAAGAAGTCTCCTGTAAAGTTTTTTTGCCACAAAGTTGAACCTGGAAAGGAAAAGGAGTAAAAAAAAAATACATTTTCTTCAAAATACATTACAATTGTTAAAATGTAAGGATGCCAACTTTCCATAGTATACTTTACTACAGTCATTTCTACACATATAAGACAGGAACTTTAAACTTGAATATCTCCTTACCAGAATAAGATATTGAAGCAGTTTCATCACCATTGTGTTTCTATTCCTCTTTCATAAAATACAAACTTGCTTCACCACTAACTTACTTACTAATCCTCTTCATTCCCTGTGAGACATATGGCGACAACAATAATTTGCCATCTGGTATGATATGGTCCTGGGCAGCAGCCTGCGCTTCTCCCCAAGAAAGGCCAATCTCCTTCAATTCCCTAACAACGGTTCTCCGGCAGGTATTTTTTGATCTTTCTCTCTTCCTCTAGCCCACTGAAGTCCACCTCAGGGCTACTTTGGGGATGGATCTTGTTGCATCCTCAGTACATGTCCGAGCCATCTGAGTCTGCATTTTTTTTACCTCCAGTACAATGCTGTGGGAGCCTGTTTTCTGGTACTGGTCATTGTTGGATATTTTGTTCGGCCAAAAGATGTTACAGATTCTTCTGAAGCACCCGTTATGGAAAAATTCTTTATGTCTTTCTTGTTGACTCTTTCGCACTCTGAACCGTACAGAAGGATGGACGTACGTTGCTGTCTCACCTTGGTCTTTAAGGTAATATTGATTAGATATCCAGACTCTTTTAAAATCATGACGAATAACTCAGGCTATAAATTTCCAGTCCATTTCTTTCATTATTGGTGTGCAAGAGCACCTAGGCAAATTCACTGCATCCTTTGTTTTTCCTGATTGCCAATGATGGGCTTGGTATTATCTTTGTATGGCTAGAGTCTTAAAATAGCACCGCAGTCCACGACTGGGGTATGAAGGCTTCCAAGATTTATTAATGAATGCCCTTTGTTTAGTCAAGACTTGATATCTTTCATGGCACCATTGTCTTTACTGATGAGGCTTCCGAGATATGTAAAATCTTCTACTGATTCCAGTTGCTCCCCCTCAAGTAAAAAGGGGTTGGTGTTACAGGTGTTTATGTGCATGGGTTGTGTCTTTTTCCTGTGGATTTGGAGACCAATCTGCTTGGCATATGAGTTAAGTTTATCTGTTTTCTCCTGCAGATGTGTGTGTTTGAGGAAAGAAGGGTCATCAGCAAAGTCAAGATGTTCTAGGTGAAAAAAGAGACCACTAAATCCCACATGCTTTGTCTGAAGTTGTCCTTCTCATCACCCAGTCTCTTGCAATTGAGAAGAGTATTGGTGAAGGTATGCATTCCTGTCTTCCTCCAGACTCTATCTTGAACCAATTGGATAGTGAGCCATTATAGATGACACTGCATTCAAACTGGTAGTAGAAGAGACTTATGAGAGTGACAATCGTCTCAGGGATTCCAGATGTTCGCAGGATCTTCCATCTTCCAAAGGCTCTTCCAAAGGACACTATCAAAAGCCTTTCTGAAGTCTATGAAGTTAATGTGGAAGTGGTGAGTTCCATTCAAAGCATTGTTTGAGTTGAACCTTGCTGTCATTAGTCTGTCACTGATTGGTTCCCACTTTAAAAGTAATTTGGCTTTCTCTTTCTGGATGATAATTGCCACTCCACTGCTATGGGTGTCATCACGCCCCGAGTATATGATTGTATGTCTATCACTTGTCCTCTGTTGCCCTGAACCAGTCCATCTGCAATTCACTTGTCCTAAGTACATCCATGTTGTGCCTCCTCATTTTCCTATCACCCGGGCTGTCTTTGATGGTTCATACATGGTACGTATGTTCCATGTGCCTACACATAGTGTAGAGTTGGGCCTTGGGAAACTAGATGTCGCTATCCTGACTTTCCCAGTGGGGCTTTCATCAGGACAGGTCATGCTGCCATCTGATGGCTCAAGTTTCCTGGAAGGCCCAGAGTTGTTCTTAAAGTATTCATTGCAGGCTCTGTTACTGGTTATTTTTTACTGGAGAAGGGTAGCTGACCCCACGTTCAACCCCCAAACCTGGAGGACCAGTTTGGTTAGGGATTTCCGTCCCTTGGACGATTGCTCTGTTGTGCTCATGAGCTCCATCTGCCCGAGTTTGAAATCAGAGTTTTCCTTCTCCTAGAACAGTTGCCTACCAAGACTTATGAGGCTATTCTCCCCAGATTTTGTCTGGTCTTGACCACTAAACTAATCCTTTAATGTTTTTTAAATAAGATGGATTTCTTTTAAGATGGCCCTCTTCGAAGATCAGGCATTGCTGAATGTAATTTGTCCTGCTAACAAATGGCTCACACCCCTCCGCTGCATCCCCTCCTCTACATTCCCAAAATCATATCAAAATATGCTCTATTATTAAATGGTTCTGGCCAACTAAATACTGTATTTGACGTCATAAGAGCCCAGGCATTTACGAAAATAAAATTGTACCACTATTTAGGTGTAATGTTACTTCCTAATAAGTGCACATGTTCAGGAGTTACGTACAGTGCAAATTTATCGAAACAAAGAGAAGATATATTTATAAGTAATTACCAGTTTTTTTCTCTGCATATCAACATGGATTCAGGATAGCATACAAAAAAAAGGTACGGAACATAAATACATATAAAAACAGCTTCATTATTTTTTAGTCAAAAAATGTTTGGTGGGCACTTATTAGATCAAGGACACTTATTACGTCGAATACGGTATCTTTTATGAAATAACTCACTGTTGGTATGATGAATCTCCTAGACCCAGGACAGCAAAATTCAAATGACCAAGGGAGTGAGCCGGTAAATCCCTTCGTAAAATGAACCTCCAAAATTTCTACAGAAACGAAAAAAAATTTGATTCAGAGAAATTGTAATAGAATATCTATTGTAGAAAGAATGATCAAATTGTACCACATAGATTTTGTTCAAATTCTAATAGAAATACAGAAGCATAGAAATTAGGGAATGTTGTTTAAATTTCACAATCATAGATCAAAGGGAAATAAAGGTATATATTTCCTCTGCACCTTTTTGAGAGGAGGGATAGTATATACAATTATCCCTTCCACCCCTCCCCCCCTCCCACTTTTTCTCTAGCAATATTCCCAAAATGTAGTCATTTTGAATTTCACATAGCAAATGTTTGTGTTCTTTAATCTGTCAGTAAAAATATCAGTTATGATAGGCAAATATGGGGACTGGTCTTTAATATTGGAACCCCCAGGTTTTATATCTGTAAAGGAGTACTTTTTGAACTTTGCAAAGAAAGTGGGGAGGGCTCTTCAGGGTCATAGTAAATTTTGCTCTGTACCCCATTTCAAAGATTCTTTTCGCAAATTATAAGTGGAGGAAATACAGGTAGGTATATGTGATTGCTTTTTCAGCAGAAAAAGTTCAATATATTACTGTTTGGCTTCCAAAATTGTCTTTACAAGGGGAAAATTAGCAGCTGTACAAAGTCGGTCTGAAATTTGGACAGAAATGCAAAAAAAAAATGGTTACACTGTATAGATTAACTTTTGTCCCTATTTTTTCTTAATAATTATATGATCCTGAATTTTCTACTTTTAAATGTGAATCATGAGTCAATTTTTCTGAATTTCTTGGCAAATTTTAAAAACCTCGCAAAAGCTTGGGAAAAAAATGATATTAGGTAGTGAAAACAAATCAAACAGTATGCTGGAAAGAATCAGAAATGAAAAGGTGGCAAATTTTCATCAGTAAGGGGCCAATTGAAGATATTTCATCATGAAAAGCCAAAAATACTAAAATCGGAGAGCTTAAGGGGGCCCAATGGACCCAATAATTTATTAAGTTTCATTCACTCCACTTTTGAAAATGGATCTACGCCAGTGCCCACAATATTTACAGGCAAACACAATTTCCTGACCGTGGTTATGTAAACAATATTTCCTGACCATGGTTATGTAAACAATATTTCCTGACCGTGCTTATGTAAACAATATTTCCTGACCGTGGTTATGTAGACAATATTTCCTGACCGTGGTTATGTAAACAATATTTCCTGACCGTGGTTATGTAAACAATATTTCCTGACCGTGGTTATGTAAACAATGATTGTCACTACCAACCAAACCATCATATTTTCCTCTTTTAAAAAATAGCTGTTGACATTTGGCATTTTATGAAAATAATTTATTAATGAAAAAAAAAAAATTGACAGCCATCTCAACATATCAGCCATCAGCCACAAGAGTTTCAACACTGGGAGTTTAGCAGCCCCACCACCCACCCAACCGTCATCCTCAGCATGGCAGACCATTTTCGTTGGGGTCCATATTACAACAATGCAGTCACTGGATCAATGCTAGAACAGCTTGTACCCTAAAACAAAATTATATGTAAAAATCCAGTTGCCAACCTATCGTCAGATACATGTAATAATGCCAACTTAAATATTTAATTGCGATTTTCAAAATAATAATAAAAATTTTACATAGGCCTTAATCAAATTAAACATCAATTTTACAGATCTGGAATATACATCACATATTCTTTCATGCTGAACTAAACGCAAAAAGCCTGACTGAAAAATTGTCATCAAAGTGACATAAATGCTTTTGACTCTTTTATCTTCCATCATGCCCAAGTCGATTATCAGGTACTGTAAGTTTTCAATTATAGTGGAATACAAAGTTTCCATAATCAAATTTTGCCACCAACTGATCCACGATCTTGGAAACACGAACATATATTTTCATTTGGCTTAACAGTGTCATGACAATGGCAATGACACAATTTATTTCTAGCAAATGATAATACATAAACATGTGTAACATACAAATTATAAACATTTTCAAAGTAACAAAAATATATTTTAATCTTTATATTAAGTGAGTCTAATCTGTAAATTATTGCACAGAAATAGAGGAAACTGAAGTGTAATACTTATAAATTGTTTTCCCCCAAACATTATTTTCAACATGAATCAGAAAAATTTGTGATAAAACAACATAAATGTGTACATAAAGATACCATAAGAAAAACCATTGAGAACAAAAACATGATAATTAAAAAAAAAATAATAGAAAGAAAGAATAGATTATAAGATTAAGCAATTCAGAAACCTATAAAGAAAACTTATAAAAGCCATGCAGAATATTACGATGCAATCGCGTACCTTCATGTTATCGGGTTCATCTCCTTGTCCAGTCGTTGCACACACAAATATAACCAGAGTTTCCTGGAGAAGATTTGCCTGAAAATTGAGGAAAATAACTCACATTTCTTACACTAACATGAACTTTTGTACATTCGCAACATGCTTAGTTTACCACTATCAAATGATTTCATGAAAGGAATTCATAATGTTTGTCAAAACTTACATTTATCAAAGGAGACTAATTTTAGAATAACAATATCTACTTCCCAAGTACTTGAAGATGCTCATACCGCATGACTGTAGTTCTAAATCAATTCAATTCAATTCAGTTTATTCACTTGATAGGCCACTGGCTTTTTCATATTTACAACATAGCAATGCTTACAGCAACAAAAACAAAATACCAACAGACTAGTTCTCCAGCTGCCTATGGGTGCACATGAAGTTAGTACTTGAAAGGGACAGTGAATGAACATTGCGTTTTCACGCTTCTCTTCTCAAGTAGTGTTCAGAGAACCAAACAGGGGGGGATTCTCTTGTTGTTGAGACCGACAGCTTAACACCCCCTCTGAAGGACAACGTACACCATTCAACCATTGTCACTTTTCTCAACAGACGAATGAGCAGGAGCTGCAGACGGAATGCTCCCGCTTCGATGTTCGGCGTATCTGTCTGCAAAGCTGTGAAAAAACTGAGTTAGACCTGACCGAGGGACCTCCAGCATCTCAGCCGTGCGCACTGCCAACTGAGCTACTGTATCTATTCTCCTACATATTAAATCAAAGGATTTGCTTTTTGTGCATAATATAAAATGGAATAGCTGAAGTGATGGATTAACATAAACGTACTTTAGAACATACAATGATCTTATTTCATTGATCTTATTTCTATATTTGATTTAGAAACTGATTGTTGTGATCCTGGGGGTGGAGGAGTCTCAATGCCAACAGCACCAGAGATTTTCCAAGTGGGAAACCAAACCCAGAATTACTCTTTTTTCATCTTAATGTTTTTCTTATAAATTTGCTTGAATGTAAATTGGGTTTACACAAAAAAAAAGGTTCAGATGTTTAGAAGGATTTAGTACGAAGTAATTAATTTTCAAATGAGTACATAAAAAGTTCATACATTATTATCTTTCCTCAAATTTCCCTTTCATTATATGGAATGTATTAAAGGAAAGGTATTGACCCATAAATCAATTCCGAAGTGACTGCCACCATCACTTCCTGCTTTCAATTTTCCCTATTGATCATAAAAAATCTGCACTGTTTTACTGTATATCACACATCCGCCGTACCGGTCATAAGGGCCTACATGTGTTATCAATAACTTTGCAATTTTCCCCAATCAATAAGGAAAATTGAAAAGCGGAAGTGACGTTATCAGCATGGCGACGCTCACTTCTGAATAATTTTATGGGACGATATCTTTCCTGTAAATTTATCCTAAAGTTCAATGTAATTTGTTGCTTATCACTGCTATTTACAATGGGATAACTGTCCAGTGAGACAACCCGAACTGCAAAATGTCTCCGTTTTGCTTCTCTTCCGATCCTTTCAGCGACATCCTGTGCTGTGCCTGTTTGACTGCCATACAAGATGCAGAGCTTTCGTTCGTCCATGTCAATGTTTATCTGAGTAAGAGAAAAATTACAAGTATGAAGATAACAACCTTCTGATTGAGTCAATGCCCAAAAAGAATTATCATTTATGTGGGTAAATTCATCAGAGATTAAAAATACATGCTGCTATCTTTAAGCGGTAAGACCTACATATAAATGCTTTAAAAATACACTTGCACTAAAAAAAAAAGGATTAGCTTAAATCTTTTGTGATTCATATCGAATTAAGGCCATGATTGATGTTGTTCTTTATTCTTTAAAGATCTATGAACAGGTATGAATGTTTTCTGTTCAGCCATCATAAAACAAAGAGCATTAACTTCTAAGTTCCAATAATCTCTGAATTTTGAAAACAACATGTGTAGTTTTCAAGACATGAGTAATTAAAATTTGAACGTTTTTTTAAATATATAGAAAAAATGTGATGTATGAACAGGAAAACACCTCAAAATGCTTTTACTTTTATTTGTATTTTCTCCCTGAATTTCAGACCTTGAAAATGTCTTCTCTAGCTTAAGGTTGGTTGGAGGTATGGTAATGCATTTGTCAAGTGTGTGACTTACCCCTACACCCCCGGACAAGGTGAGTCATTGCATCAAGGTGGGTGGACAAAACATGTACATTGACACACCCCTCAGTCACTTAATAGGTGACTGACATTTCTTTAGAAATGACTGAACACAAATCACTCACCTCTGGTCTGAGGTAAATTGACTCACCCCAGAGTCACTCTGGTGACTGACAATTTGGTACATTGACATACAGGTGAGTCACTGTTTCATATGTCAATGACTCACATTTGACTGACATTGGCTGGGTGGATCATACAACTGACAAGTGCATACAATAAAGATCAAATCCTCTTCATAACAATTGCCTTTCCTTTTCCAAAGAGAAATGGCAGATTGAAAAACAATGAATTTACATCAGAAATAGATGATAGCATTAACAAGAATAACACAAACATTTGCATGTACAGTATTTGCCCATATTTGCACAAAAATCTTCAAAAAGCTGTAATATGGCCAATCTTAAACCGATGTTGATGAACTTTTTTGCTTTCTTTATGTTTTTTAGTGCATTTTAATCAATTAAGCCATTTTGCCTCTACCTGTCCATGCTTAAAGTTTTAAATAGTAAATCGAATTATACAAATCTGAAATTCAACTTATGAAAGAAAACCACAGTATCTAGGCCTACTGAAGAATGATTTTTAGTAGCTAAAAGGCAATATATGTTCTGACATAAATAATCATGCCCAAATCACATAGTGACCCAAATCTTACATCAAGGATATGAATATATGTTCAAGATTTTTCAATTTTTTCTTCATAAGTTTGCTCGACTGTTATGAGCAAAGTCATGATGAGGTAAAAGTAGTCAAATTCAGTGATACTAATCTGGAACTTGGAAGCAAAAAAGGGTTAAATTTTGCAAATACCAAATCCTTTTTGACTGACATTGGCAATCTAAAATGGCATTAACTTTAATGATGAATATGCTAAACAAAAACTAAAAAAAAAGGAGGCTACACCTTTCAAATTAAAGTACCACACTTGGAATGAAAGTACTCCTAGTAATAGAAGTGGTAGTAGGCCTACCTAAAGGTGAGTCAGATAACATCTGACTGTAGTATACACTATAGCCACTACAGTGTACATGGCTGCAATACAGTCAGAAAATGCTATATACTTTACAACATTGAGACTGATGCCTGCATTGGCTTATCATGGAGCGTAGATGAATTTTGACTACGCGCTAAAATAACTAGGCCTTTCTGTGACGATCTAAGGTCAACTTTTGACAATGCCTTTCATCGTCATGGAATTCTTTTACGTAATACTAAATCAATATATATAGTCAATAATACTATATTGAGCCATTCACTTACGTTTTGTGCATGGCTTTAATGAAGAAATATGTGAAAAGTTGCGTTTTGTGCAAGAGTCTTCGCTAGTGGCTTATTTTTCGATCAGCACCTTGGTTGGATGTATCTAATTGGTTGAAAAGTTGTCAAACAATAGAGCATCATTGAAGTCAATGTGCCTATAGCATTATATCGAAAACTGCATGCATTTACTGACAAACATTTTCAAAATAGAAGTTGCCAGCACACTCTGGTGATACGCGCATTTATTGTGTAGGCTTACGCATTTCCAAAAGTGAGGGATTTGCGAAGTGATCGGAACGTCATTTCTTCCATAATTTAGTTTTTTTATGTACAAAATGTTCATCATTTCATTTGTAACTTAGTTTGAAAGATACTTTACAGTTTCAAGATGTTAATGAAGTAAAAATCATAGCTCGTAAGTACCTTTGAGTCAGTTTTGAGAAAAGTTTTTATTTCATGATTATGTTATTTGTTGTTGAAGTGCATTTCAATGTTACGATTGTATTGTGCATTGTCTCACTCAGTATGCAAGTTTTGCCTTGCAAGTACAGTAGTGCCTACTGAGTGAGGTGTTTATCTCACTAACTAGTATTCCTACCGAACTGTTGCCTACAGTTAATTTGCATGTTTGAGGAGCAAAAAAAAAGTGAATAATCTACTTCTATGCCATCCACTGCTTAGAACAATATGCTATTATTATTATTATTTTAACGTTAGTGTCATTAAAAAAGTAAATATGAAAATCTGTCAGGAGTCTCATTTACAGGCTATCTAAAGTAAAGTGCCAAATATTTGATTAAATAGCCTCATCTTCCTTTTAATTTAAGTTTCATCACCATGACCACAGGTGTTCATAGCGCTATGGCAACCTATATGCTTACTAGTATATATATATATATAAAGAAAGGTAGGTCTCTTTCTAACGCGACTTTCGAATTATATATGAAAATTCCTTTTTTTGACCACTCGCGAAGCAATTGAAGTGCTGCTTCTTTATGACGTCATCGCAACGTTTCTTTACTTTGCAGAAAATTGTTGGGCGGATAGACTGTCTTGACGGTTATGGGTTAGAAAATTCATCGTTTGTACATCGGAAAAAAATAACAAATACCGTGGCTATACACGAAGAAGGGAGTCTCCAGCAAATGTGAGTAGAGTAAAAAAGTGTAATTAAGATTCGCGAGTGGTAAAAAAAAGGAATTTTCATATACGGTTCGAAAGTCGCGTTAGAAAGAGTCCTACCTTTCTTTATATATATATTAGTAAGCATATAGGTTGCCATAACGCTAGGAACACCTGTGATCATGACGTTGTAGAAATTAAAATATAAAAAAAATTACCTAAGCTAAAGAATGTTACCCAAAATACTGACACTTAAATTCTGAAGTTGTATTTGTCTTCTGTCTCCTGATAGTGATTGTAAGTTTTTGCGCTATGCAGTCTTATTTTGACCAGCAATCAAGTCAATCCAGCTTGCAAAGCATTGCAAACAACACTGAAGGGTTAAACAGTCCAGACTGCGTATTTTTCGTTTTTCGTGTACCAAAAAGTGTTAAGTTGTCATTTGATCAGTCATATGACAGGAGGTATCCAAACAATCGAGATGTTTGTCGCTTGTGCAGAGATTGTATAAGACTGAAATCTGAGGCATCTAATTACAACAAATTTATTAGAAAAACAAAAACAATCTATAACCAGGGAGTTCTCCCTGCTATTACAAAAGGTTTGATAACAAAAATCAGAAATTCGAAAAATGCAAACCCAAAAGAGTTATGGAATATCATCAATCATGCAGGAAGCAAGACAAATAAAACAATTGTTGGTAGCAATGTCTCAAAACTTGAAAACTTCTATCATCATTTCATTAACCGTGACTTGGCTGATAATACTGATCAGGCTAATATGGGTGTTATTGAATTTGACGCTACGAAAATAAATCATTCAATCAATGAATGCAATAATACGCCCATAACGTAAGAGGAAGTTTGTGACGCTAGAAGTAAATCAAGTGGTTTGGACATGATTAACATTGAGTTTATAAAAAGATATATAAAAAAAAAAACTGTCCAGAGAGTGTTCTTGAATTTATTACAAAAATATTCAATATAGTACTTGAAATAGGAATCATACCGGAGAAATGGTCATTGGGATACATCGTTCCAATCTACAAAAACAAAGGTTCGCCTGATGACCCTAATAACTATCGAGGCATCACACACACATACTGACATATGATTACTGAGTTGTATTGGTTAATATTCCATTAAAAATGAGAGGTTGACTAATTTTTCTAATTGCACTGGTAGTATTAGTGAAAGCCAGACTGGTTTAGTAAAAAATATTCTACATTAGATCATGTTTTTGCACTTCATTGCATTATTGACATTTATCTTAGCCAAAAAAAAAAGAAGTCATTTTGTGCTTTTACTATTGATCATTTGATTACAGAAAGGCGTTTAACTTGGTAAATAGATCAGCACTATGGTCAAAACTTATAGCTAGCTGAATGAATGGTAAAATTATCACGGTTATATATATATATATATATATATATATATATATATATATATATATATATATATATATATATATATATATATATATATATATATATATATATATATATATATATATATATATATATATATATATATATATATATATATATATATATATATATATATATATATATATATATATATATATATATATATATATATATATAACTTATATAACAAAGCCAAAGCTTGTGTCAAAGTCGATCATTTAATTTCACCACTTTTCAGCTGTGATCCCGGTGTTCGTCAAGGTGAAAATCTCTCACCATTACTGTTCTCAATTTTTCTCATTGACCTTGAGATTTTCTTGAGAAAAATATGGCGTATAATTGGTTTAGATTATGTAAATTCAGAGACTGTTAAATTCCTAACTACTGATGATGTGGAGGTTTGGTTACGGCTCTATGTCCTTTCATATGCTGACAATCTTACTATCTGAAAGCGAAACAGATCCTATGCACTTAATAGCATACGATTGCTGTACAGCAACTTTATGTAAATATTAACAAATCCAAAATTGTTATCTTTTCTATAAAAAAAAAAAAAGATTAAACTATTATTCAAATTTGGTAATGACGTTATTGAAGTAGTTGATGATTATACTACGGTGTTGTCTTTAGTTTCAATGGTAAATATAAGAAAGCAACAGCAAGTAAGTAATTCAAGCCAAAAATGCAATGTTTGCCCTTCTCTCTAAAGCAGCCAAACTATGTTTGCCTATTGATATTACATATAATCTTTTCGACAAATTAGTCTTGCCAATTCTTCTTTATGGTTGTGAAATATGGGGTGTAGAGAATACTGAGCATGTTTAAGTTTTTTACAGGAACTTTCTCAGAAGGGTGCTTGGCTTAATAAACGTACTGCAAGATGGGGAAGTAGGTAAATGCAAATTGTGTTAGTAATTGCACACAGAATGGTTAGCTTTTGGAGCCATCTCATAACAGGCAAGCAAACAAAAATCTCATACCTGAATTTATTGTTTGATGAAAAACATGGATGAATCTCTTGCTAAGGATTTTAATTCACCTAAATTAAAGATTTACTTAACCATTGCGGTTACAGCAATATATGATTTAATCAAGATGGCTTAAACAATCTCTCAGTTTGCGTTTGCAAGAAATTGATAAACAAAGTTGACTAAGTGAAGTTGATAATAATATACTTTGTTACAATTACAGGATATTTAAATGGAGTCTTCATTAAGAGAAATATTTAACTAAACTTGATAACAACCACAGGCTTGGAATGACAAGACTCAGATGCGGTAATGTCAGAATATTAAATTGCCAAGCAATTCATTTCATTCAATTGTTGACAGGTCGATGACAACATATGCAGACTTTGCAAGAGAATCGCTCTGGGGGATGAAATTCATTACTTATCTAAATGCAATCACTTCTCCCAGGATAGAGCTAAATATTTAAGAAGCTACTTCTATCAACGCCCTAATACCGTAATGTATGAATTGTTCAATCCCAATAATCTCCGTGTGTTGTCAAATGTAATCAAATTTATCAAAATCATTAGTGAGAAGTTCAAATAAGCAGTTGTAGAATATTCCCGTGTATCCACTTAATTTTTTGGTGTAGTTAACATCATAAACTTTTAATTGATTTTGTGTTACCTTTTCCACCCCTGTTGTAAATAATTATATTGTATTGTTTTTAAGTGTTTAAGTAGTTTACATCTTCCATTCAACTGTTCAATTTCATTTTTCATTACATGTATATAGAGTAAATACCACTGTTTACCTTTTATTATAATCATCATCGTCGTCGTCGTCATCGTCGTTGTCATCGTCATCATCATCATCATCATCATCATCATCATCATCATCATCATCATCATGTATTAGTATTAGTATCAGTATCATTATTATTATTAATATTATTATCATTATTATTAATATTATCATCATTATCAGTTATTAGTAGTATTATTAGTATTATTAGTATTATTATTAGTAGTATTATTAGTATTAGTATTATTAGTTTTATCATTATTAATATATTATTAATATCAATATTAGTTATTATCATATTCTAAAATAATTTTCATATATTTTTTTAATATTATTATTATTATTATTATTTATTATTATTATTATTATTATCATTATTATCATTATTATTATCATTATTATCATTATTAATATTATTATTATTAATAATAATAATAATAATCATTATTATTATTATTATTTATTTTTTATTTTTACCTTTTTTTTTCCCTTGCATGCCATCTGTATTTTGGTATGTTATTTGTACTCTCATACCCCGGAAGGGGTCAACAGTCTGACATAAATTGTAAAAACTTATCTTAGAATGCACGGAGTTCACATACACATACATATATCGCATGCAGGCTTACATCACAAGCATAAGCGTACAGGACGGTAGGGGGAGGGGAGGTGTGGTGTGGCGAGAGTACAAAAGAAATGAGAAACGGACTCAAATTCATATTTTAACTTTGCTTTTTTGATTCACTTTTTAAAACAGTATCTAAAAAAAATCATGTTGGACAGATGTCCGTGTTTATCATTATCGACAAGTTTTACTTCATGATATGCATAACGGGAATAATAAACTGTTTCAAAAATTCGTTACTGACGTGCGAATTATCAGATAAGGAAGTAAGGAAACCAGGATAAAATGTCAGGGGCCAAGTCAAACCAGGGATGAAAACTAGTATAGGCATATGATATTGAGGGGAGGGGAGGGGGAATGGGGCTGCACCTTCCTAGTCGAATGCAATGTGCAACCATTCGGGGAAAATGTTTGATACATTTGGGGGAAATATAGATGGCGAAAGGCTCTAATAATGGAAAATCGGTTAATTATAAGCCTACGAGGCATCTATCCGGGCAGAGAAACTGTCAATATTCAGAATGAAATAGGTGATGACCTTTTTTTTTTGCTTTTTAAAATATGCTTTTGGTCTGTAACGTCTAACCATTCGGGCAAAAGTGCTGTGCCCCCACCCACGTCACTCCGGCCCCCAGTTCAATAACCTCATGTGTACGCCTATGTAAACCAGGGACCTTGCATAATGTCGTAATTTCGTTTCCAAAATTAGGGCCATTTACCAAAAAGGCAGCACGGTAGCCTGATATGAGGTGCGGAACTTATATGGGTCTACTGTCTGGGCCATCGTACAGGATGAAATTGAGGTCACTGTACTTTTTGTAACCCCTTATGTATAATAGTTTCAAATAAAGATGATTCACCTATGTATCTTTTCGGCTGAATAAACGAGTTGAGGGACAGGGGCCCTTTAAGGCTACTGTCTGGGCCCATGTACAGGGTAAAGTTGCTGTCATTGGTATTTATGTGACCCCAAGGTATAATGGTGCTAATAGAAGAAGATTCATCCATGTATCTTTTCGGCTGAAAAACGAGTTGAGGGAGAATAGCCCTTTAATGCTACTGTCTGGGCCCCGGTACAGGATAAAGTTGTTGTCATTTGTATTTATGTGAAGCCAAGGTATAATGGTTCAAATAGAAGAAGATTCATCCATGTATATTTTCGGCTGAATAACCCCCTGAGTGGGCCCCTTTAAGGCTACTGTCTGGGTCCTGGTACAGGCATAAGTTGCTGCCATGGCTATGACCAGTATAAGTACCCTCTTCTCTTGGGAGCATAATCCAACACATTTTGTCCGTGTATCTCTTCGGCTGAATAAATGCATTTCTTGGCCCCCTATCTTGTGCCCCTGGCTACTGGTACAGGATGTGACCCGGCAGCAACATTGATTATTAAGTCCTGGGTCCAGATGGACATAATTAGACATTCAAACCTTTTGTATCTTTTCACTGAATAAACTGTCTGGGCTCCCGGTCTATATGCGAAAAGAATCAGAGCAGGGGCGTGTCTAGTTTTTCGTTTTTGAGGGGGCTTAAGCCCCCTAACACACAATAAATTCAGGGCCCCGACACAGGTTTGAGATTAGGGGATTGGAGCTGGACCAGGGGCATAGAAGGATTGCGGTGAATCCCCACCCTACCCTCCGAAAGGGTTTCTGCTTGCCGGTTTGCCTACTTTCTTCACGCTTGGTAGGAAAAATTGCAGGAATATGATTTCCCAAAATTGATAGAATTATCCTGGAAATTGAAGAAAATTTCCCGGAAATTGGAGAAAAATCGAAAATGAAGAAAATTTTATGGAAAAGTAAAGAAGATTTTCCAAAAATTGATAAACATTTCTTGAAAATTGACAAAGATATTCTGAAAAATTGGCAATATTTCCTGAAAATTGGGTAAAATTTCATCCATGAGTGAAAAAATATTCTAAAAATTCAGAGATTTCTCGAAAATTCAAGCATATAATTTCTGAAAATACAAGGCAAATTTCTGAAAATTCAAGGAGAATGTCTTAAAAATTCAATTAGAATTGCTGAAAATTCAAAAAGAACTGCCGAAAATTCAAGGAGACTTCACAATTAGCAGAAACATTTTATGAAAACCCAAATCATGCGATTTATTCGCTTGCATCCAAGACAATTTTCCCTAAGAGGGGACCCTTCCTGCTCACCTTGCCAGGACAAATGGTTGACAATTGCTCATTGGGCGAAAAAGTAAAGGCCTATCTGAAAATTGTACTGCTTTGGGGGGAAGTGAGGGGGACATGGCCCTGATATCATTAAGACTTTTACCTCCATATCTTTAATTTTGGACCCATAATTGGTGCAAACTGGAGAATTTGGGTCCAAAATAAACGATAACTCAATCGATGCGATTCAAAATATTTGTTTTCTATAGTTCGTTTGATATTTAAGTTTAATTATTTTTGTGGCTTTTAATATTTTGGGGGGTCTACGGCATTTTTAGGGGCTTAAGCCAAATAGCCTCCTTCCCCCTCCCCTCTCCCCCCCCCTCCCTTCCTTAGACACGCCACTGGTTTTTTCTGGTCGTAGGAAGCGGGGAGCAAGGGGAAAGGGAAATTACGAAATTTTTAACATAATATTGAATGAAAATTTGGTAAAATCAATAAGGATTTTTGTAAAATTTGACAATGTTTCTCGATAATTGATTGAATTTACAGAAGATTGCCCCAAAATGAAGAACATTTTTCGAAACTTGAATAATTCGAAAATGACGAAAATTTCCCAAACATTGAAAGACATTTCCCAAATATTGAACAAAATTTTCTGAAACTTGAATAGAATTTACCGAAAACTCAAGAAAAATTGCCTGGACATGAAGGACAGTTTCCGAAAATTGAACAAGATTTCCCAAAGATTGAATGAAATTTCTCATGTCAATATTACATGTCACTATATCTACAACATTGCTACTCGCAGCGCCCTCACTGAATGTTTCTTAAATAATGTACACGCTGTATCCGCTCAAACCATTCCCGAAATAAACTCCGTACGTACAGTATATGTATAATTGTACACTATATGTATGGAGTGTGGGAGCAGTGATGCGTACTTTTTTGATGCGCCTTGATGTTCGATTTTCTAAGATGTGAAAAAACCGAACACTGCATGTAAGAATGCGAATCTTTCATGCCGAAAATGTACATAAAACGTAACTATAATAAGAATTATCTCATGGTAAAGTATGATCGGTAAAATGTCAGGGTGCCATGGCCCGACCCCTCTGAATCCCCCTACACAGACAGCACACACAGTTAGGCCCTACATTGGTCCCAAGTGGGATGCTGTTTGGGGCCATCGTGGGCTGATCATGTGGGGCCCAGTCAGTTTTAGCCAGGTTGCCCAACTGGGCACCAGGCGCGCTAACCGGTTTGGGCCCTTGCGGTACCAATATGGGACCCAGGTGTGCTCAATAGATTTTATGGTTGCCCTTGTGAAGCCTATATGCCCCAAGTGGGTAGCAAATATGTAAACCTTGCCTGCTTGCCCACGCTAACCCACATAACTTTAGGCTAACCTATTAGTACTACGTTAGGGCCTAATGTTATTGTTAGAACTGGCTCGTGAGTCCGCTAACTTTTTGTTGTTTTGTTTTAATATTAATTTATCATTTGCATTGTAACAAGTTGGCCTTTACGTTAGACTTTGAGCTTATAATTGTTCATGAATTAATATTAGTTAATTATTACATTCCGTAACCTACGTACTTACTTACCATGAAATACGTAATCAAGTTGTGACAAACCAGCTTCTTGTAGTTTTCTTCACCCAGAACTGAGTTACAACTGACCCCAAACTGGGTCATGCTTGACTCGGAATCTGAATCATTATTTTTGACACAGAAATCCGAGTCATTTTGACCCACAAAGAAATCAGAGTCAATTTGACTCTTTCCTGATCAAATTTGACCCTGCATAAATTAAGAGTGTGTTCAATATTTGAAAGGATCCTTCCATGATTTTTTATATGTATTTTTTATTTCAAAAGAAAAAAGTGGGCCCGAGTAAGCCTCCGATGTGTTATTGTCTCCCGTTCCCCTCTCTGACGGTTCCGACGCGCTGCTGATACACCGTAATTGGAAGTTATGGACGGAACTAAGTGTGTATCCACCGCCCTTCCCCCAACCAGCCTATCGAATATATTGTCATTTAAGGATGTAAGGCGCCTTTTAATGTGGAAAATTAACTTAAAATCTGGACACTTATCTGAGTTATTCCTTTCTTTCTCTGAATTTAAATGTCTGGATCCTCCTTTTGTTTGAATTTTGGAAATATTTTGAGAGAAATCTTGAACCACGCATTACAATATGTTTTTTCTTGTGATCGGAACCAACTTCATTTATATCATGGTCAGAAGACATGGGCAGTTTGCCACAGGGGCAAGGTTCCTATATGCTTGCTACCCTCCGCCTCCCCCTTCCACCACAATATGGTTTTAATTATACCCCCATTCAGTGTTGCCCTTCCACTTCAAATTTCTTACAGCCTTACGACTTTATCTTATATGAGCAGATGGTATAGGCTACATACCCTAACAGTCAAACCTTACAGCCTTATTATGCAACGGACAATAAACAGAAAACGGCAACGTATCGATTTTCAATCTCGTCAAACAAGATCAGGTTTTTAGAGCTTTGGTGATAAAGTTAGATGTGTAAACCCACGATAAACGATGTAAAGAAATTCCAAGTTACTCATTGATCTTGGGTCCTGTTGAATGAATTAAATGCGCTTTTTGGCGATTCACCGGGGAGTCTTAAAAAACTCTTTCCATTTTCCTAGTTGATTTATTGATTCCGTTTGGATTCCCTCCTGTAAAGTTATTTTTAATGCAGTTTTAATATATGCAGGCCTGAACATTTAAAAGCTACCGACTGTAACTGCCAAACAATTATTGTGCTTACATAATTGGTAAGTTGTTTTTATTTTATATTCGGTAAAGTAAAGGCTAGGTTAGGTTTTTTTTTTATTCGGTAGGAATATGAGGATAACCATTTCAAAAAGTTGCTCAGTAGGCCTATTTTTTTTTTCTTTCTCTGATGACGTTATATTTTAAGCAGGATCAAACTATTTTTCAGCTAATTTAAAGGCTTTGATGACAGTGTCATGGACACAAGTCAAGCGTCTGGCTCGATCTGTCTTTTTGACCTGTTGACCAGACTCTGGCACCTGGGATAGAGTGCATGGACCCGACTATAACGCTGCAAGATTTATATATATATATATGAATATTGTAACTTGCAGGATATAATGTATTTGCCTACTACACTTTGATGGTAAGTCGAATACTCATGTGTACATTGCCAACGTCTAAAAGCATGACAAATGTGTGGCCGGGTGCGTACCGTACGGCCGTTACTTTCGATGCCATACATGAAAAAGCGGCGAGCGGGGTTAGGAACCTTGATAAAAATTACATGAAAAAGTGGGCTTCATGGCCCTGCATTGGTGTCCGCCGTGGCTACGTCATCAGACTCACTGCTCAGAGGTGATGCAGTGGCTTATTCAAATTGGGTGGGTGGGAAAAAGGATGGAGCAAATGCAGCTACTTTCCTTCTTATTCAGTCATTTTACAGTTTTAATTTTCGAAATATACAAAATGTCTATAAAAACTGGAATGATAAAAAGAAGAGCATCAACCACTTTTTGGTCAAAATTCTTTCAGAAAAAAATGTAAATGCCTGTTTTTTTTTTTGTTAATCAAAACTCATGGCCATAAGATTGCATGGAGCTTCCTCCGAGTCCGAGGGATATAAATGTCACTCTGTCAGCGCTTGACGAAAAACCATTCGTCGTCTAACCTCCAACCAGACAACACGTATTTCTCTCGACTTACAATATCTCATGTAGCACGTTTCGTACCAACTATGGCTTTGCTAGTTTTCAAAGGCGAGATCTGGTAACTACAGTAGAGCACTTTGTACAGTGCCTACAATCCACGGGATTCACCATAGCCAAGATCAAGAGGATTATTTCCCGCCACACCAACCAACAAACGAAACCCATCAGAGCCATGATATCACCTGCAAACAAGATAACACAGCTACTCAACGAGGGTTTCACCTACAGAGATAAGACATACAAAGCCAAAAAATATCATCCCTTTAAGCACTCCATCACCATCTGTCACCGTTGCCAACGATCAAGCCAAATGATCCACAGCACCCATCGTCTGTCCAAAATGTGGACAGAATCATCTCGTCAGAAATTGCCGCCGCCCAAAAGACCCACCCGTCTGCTACTACTGTAAACAGAATCATCGGCATTCCAATGCCATACAATCACCAATAATTATCCAGCTAAAGCCAAGAGTAAGAAGCCTCCATCAGCAACCCCGTCTTGGAAAATGCACCCATGTTATCCATGATCACTGACAAGCAGAAATGTTCACATTCTGTCTGTTTATCACCAGAACCCAAAAACTCAAACCATGACGTCAACAACTACTCAAACACAAAACAACTGATGACATCATCACGCTGAACGAGTCCTTAGGTCCTATTTCCAACTTATTATGTCATAATGTGGATTGGCGTGTTAAGTAACCGTTCATACTTTAATCAGGCCCATCTTTTGCAACTACAAATTGAGATGCAGACGGGATTGACTGTGATATAGTCCAATTGTGGTATGACATTTTTATGTGACAGTTTGAGACGGAAAATACATTCGCGTTCTATATAACACTTTTGACATCATGTTTCTGTATAGTGTTTGAACATCACGCTGTTAACAGCTCAATTAAGATTTGTCTATGATTTTTTCCTGAAATTATTATTATTTTGTTGACTGTTTCTTCCTTAGATACGGGACATCGACAATGGCAAAGTCAATTGTAGTGTTTGGTGCAACAGGACGTCAAGGAGGGTCAGTCGCAGAGGCTCTTTTGAAAGACCCAGCAAACTACAAAGTAAAAGCGGTCACACGTAATGCAAACTCCCAACAAGCTCTAGCCCTAAAATGTCAAGGGGCAGAGGTCATACAAGCTGACCTGGATGACAGAGAAAATTTGGCAGGTGTCATGAAAGGGTCATATGGCTGCTTCTTGATGACGAAAACTGATTTTAACCAATCGGATGCCGAGGAACTGGAATTCAAGCAGGGGGAGAGTGTAGTGGACGTTTGTATGTATGCAGGGATCAAGCATCTCGTGTTCAGTGGTTTACCACATGTAAGGGCTGTGATTGGTGTGTCTGCGCGTCACATGGATTCTAAAGCAAGAATTGAGGATTACATCAACGAGAGAGGGGTACCGCGAACAACAGTCATGCTACCAGTTCCATACGAGTGCTTCTTTGATCTGCATAAACCAGAGAAAAGGAAAGAACGAGAGTATGAATTTGGTAAGTGCATACAGTGGCAGGGTTTTGATGTCAAGGGGAAAGGGTTTTGTCTAAGTCTAAGGGGGAGGGGGAGGAGGGGAGGGGGACATTCATTTATGTACAGTACAAAATATAATGCCCATACATTTTATGTACTATTGTTACAAAACTGCCAGTTTTTTTGAGGACGGATTCGAATGAGCAAGTCGACTCTGGGTATGCCAATGTTTCTGCGAATGGCTTTCAAATGGTGCCATGGGAAAATGGTACCTAAAAAGGGGAGGGGGGGGTGGCAGAGGCCATAGAAATGGTTACAGATGCAATGGGCATACCCAGTTCTAATTGCTATAGTCTACGAACCCGTTACTATGGCAACACCACAATGAGGAATATGGTATATATATATATATATTTATATTTATATATATATTCATATATATATATATAATATATATATATATAATATATGTACTGTATACATATATATATATATATATATATATATATATATATATATATATATATATGTATATATATATATATATATATATATATATATACAAATACATACATACACATACATACATATATACACATACACACATATATACACATACATGTATATATATACATATATAAATATATATATATATGTATATATATATATATATATATATATATATATATATATATATATATATATACAAATACATATATACACATACATACATATATACACATACATATATACACATACATGTATATATATACATATATAAATATATATATATATATATATACATAGATTTATATATAATATATATATATATATATATATATATATATATATATATATATATATATATATATATATATATATATATATATATATATATATATACACACACACACATATCATATATATATGTATATATGTAGCTATAGATATATATATTTATAATATAATAAACCTGTAGACAGGCAGTGTTACTACTTTTGATCAACAAAAGAAGTAAAACGAGATTCACCTGAAATATCAAATGCATGACCGCCGAATAAGGGTTAAATTAATGTTTATAACAATTTTAAACTTATTTTGACCAGGTATTCCTATGGGTGGAAGGGCAGTACCTATGTTCAGCATAAAGCAGCTTGGAGATGCTGTAAAATATATCTTTGACCACAAGGAGGAAACGGTCAGCAAGACCTATTGCTTGGCAGGGGACAAACTGACAGTGAAGGAGATAGCTCAACTGATGACAAAATACCTCTATCCCAATGTTGTAACAAATTCCAAAGTAAGTGTCCATCGCAATATTGGCTCAGAAAGAATGAATCCCAAATGGCAAATTTGTGATTAAAGGTGAACTAGACCAAAAGTGAGGGCGCTCGTTTTTGCGAATTTCACAGATTATCTACAAAAGATTGATAAACTCCATAGCCCACAGACGACGTGAGAGCGAAGGTCACTTGAATATTCATATTAACCAGAAAATTATTATACCATTGTGTGCTTGATAAGCATTTAATTTTTTTGGGGCACACCTTAATAGTATGCCCTCACTTTTGGTCTAGCACTCCTTTAAGTGTTAGCAGTGTGATAAGGAATGCTGACTGCTGATTAAAGAGATATTCTTACTTAACACATTGAATCAATTTTTCACTTAAAAATGAAAATACAAAACGCAGGGGTGAGGGGCTGAACCCTGGATCCACCTAATATTATCTTAGTCCATATATTTTTCCTTTTTCTTAACAGATTGACCTTCCCAACTACAGAAAGCTGACATTTCCGGCGCTGTGGACATAGCACACATGTACGAGCTCATGCAACGAGTGGACCATAGATTCAACCAAGAAACAACCAAAAAGCTGGTACCAGGGGCACTGACATTTGAGGAATGGTTGAAAAGAAACAAAGAACAATTAGCCTCCGCTCTAGAAAAATGAAATTAAAGGTGAAGACTGCCGAAAATGGAGGGTGTTGTCTTTTTGCTTATACTGATCAGATCTCGCGCTTGGAAGTGAATGGTCATTTTTAAGGATGTTGTACTAGATCATTTACTGGTCAATGATTTGTTGAATTTGTCCAGCATGGGTTCTTACCTAAGAGGTCTTATGTTTCTAATTTATTGGAGTTTCTTGATGATGTTACTAAACAGGTTGATTCTGGTTGTAATGTAAATGTTATCTATTTAGAATTCCAAAAAGCATTTGATAAGGTTCCAGTAGGCAGGCTCATGATGAAAACAAGAGCACTTGGTGTGGTGGGAAAGTGTGCCAGTTGGATACATTCTTGGTTAGTTGACAAGTCACAAAGAGTTGTTGATAATGGTGAAGTATCTCCATGGAAGAAGGCTACAAGTGGCGTTCCCCAGGGTTCTGTATTGGGTCCGCTTCTTTTCTTAATCTTCATTAATGATAATGATGTTTCCCTTGGCTCCAGGATTTGTAAATTTGCTAATGACACTAAGCTGTACAGGATTGTTGATGATGCTAGGGATTCTTCACTTTTGCAAACTGATCTCGATAAGTTAGTTTCTTGGTCCCAAACATGGCAGATGTCATTCAATGTTGATAAATGCAAAGTTATTCATTTTGGTCAGAACAATTTGGCTTTTGATTACTGCATGAATGGTTCAAATCTTGGTTGTGTTGATCAAGAAAGGGATCTAGGTGTTGTCATTACTAGCAATCTGAAGCCTTCTATACAGTGTGCTTTAGCAGCTGCAAGGGCAAATAGGATGCTTGGTTTGATTAGAGAAAAAAAATTGTGTTATCTTGGTAGAGATATTGTTCTTAATTTGTATAAGCAGTTAGTCAGACCTCACCTTGAGTATACTATTCAGGCTTGGAGTCACTTTTATGAAAAAGATACATTCATTTTGGAGCAGGTTCAGCGAAAAACCAATAGACTTATTCCCGAAGTAAGGAATCTCTCTTATGAATCTAGGTTGCAAATTCTTGGTTTGACCACGCTTGAGTTGAGAAGAGTACGTGGTGATATGATTCAGGTTTTTAAGTTCCTATCTGGTAGTAATACTTTGACTTCCTGTTATTTCTTGCATGTTTCAGCTAATCTTAATGTGACACGTGGTAACAGTTTAAAGTTGACCAAAGAGTTCTCACGAATAGATATTTGGCATTTTAGTTTTTCGCAAAGATGTATTAATGAGTGGAATGGTTTGCCTGAGTGGGTAGTTAGCTCCAATTCCGTTCACAATTTCAAGGTCAACATTGATAAGTTCTCTAACTCTGGGCGTCTTTAATTTTTTTGTTTCGTTTTTGTGGTGGTGGTGTTAGTTTTGGCTTTTTAAGGGGTGACTAACCCTTCTTAGCCCGTAATCTTGTTATGTTATGTTATATTTCATAATTATATTTATTCTAGGACACCAGAATAATTATTTTCTGCTGAGCAATCTTTTAATATAATTTTATGTGAGACAGTGATGTAGGAACCCACTCACATTTTGGACGGTTTTTAATTTCAAAAGCAACAATTCGATCCCCATGGTGCCCACCTCCTAATTGTTGGACACCTGCTACGCCACTGATGGAAATGTTGGATTCGATGAATATGTGAATTCTTTGTAGAGGTGATACAACTGAATTGAAGTAAATAAAAAAGTTTAGACAAGTACCGGAGTGGATGAAATTTATTTCACAGGATGATATTTACGTTATTTTTTATTTATAAGAGTAAAGATATTTTAAAATCAAAAGTCTTCTTTACCCACAACTCCCTACTCAGACCAAAATTTTAGGCAACATAGACTGAACTTTAGTTGCAGCTCTCCACCTGGCCCCTCGCCCTCCAAAAAACAAATATATGGCAGCTGAGACAATTGATATAAAAGTTTAGATGAGTGATGGAGTGGATAAAATTTCACAGGATGGTTTTTACAATTTTTTTGTTTTTAAGAGTAAAGATATCTCAAAATCAAAAGTTTTCATTAACCACAACTCCTTACTCAGACCAAAATTTTAGGCAAAAAGGCTAAACTTTAGTTGCAGCTCTCCAACTGGCCCCTCCCCAGACCTCCCCTAAAAAAATAATAATAATATATGGCAGCTGACTACTTTGATCGATGCAAAACGAAATCATGTTTTCTTTAAAAGTGTGATGTAAAAATTTCATTTGATTTTAAAATGATGGCAATTTGGAAAATAATCGGAATATGAGTTGATTTCTAAACAAATTGTCACTATTTTCTGACTTTCTTTGTGGCAGCTACCATTTACATACAACTACTAGTCCTACTGTACATGTATACAGTATGTCAGTGCTCTGGATGTATCTGATTTAAAATCATCAAATACTACATATTGGTAACACGGTACCATTTGAAACTTATGCCTGTAGTGTGAAATATCGCAATAAGTCATATAATACAGTATACCATCAAATTGTAAAATCTTCATACTGTTTATTTACCTTTCAGTGTGTATCTCCTCTCCCTCTCACCAGAACAAATTTGTGAGTGCAATCAAATAGAGCTTTAAGCAGAATTTTAAAATGGGTTTCCCTACTTGAAGACTATCTGTCCACTTTTCTTAAAGGTATCGCTGTAACAACTGGGAGGTTTGGGATTGTATAAAAATAGTTGTCCATCAGTCATTGGTTAACTGATGGGCTGCAACTTTTAAGGACAAACTGCTTGGATGGGTCGGGAAGTACTGTATCTACTGAATAAGTTTTGCTATAATATATTTCATTTTTATAGGTTCAGATTACATGGGAGTGGGGATAAAAAAGTATTTTACAGTCTTGTCCCCAGTTTCTGCCACTCTCATATAAAATTACATGTTTTGTAATGTAAATTAATTTTATATATTTTGTTTTAAATATTTTCTGTATTCTGGTTTGTGCTTTATTATTTTGATGAGTGGAAATTAATCAATAAGCAGAGATAGGCCTAAGGCATACAACATCACAAATATCAATTTTGGATGGTTTCCAAGCCATTTTAAAACAAAATCAGCAAACTATGGGATGGTTGGGAATGACCATCAATTTGTGTTGTACAGTGGCATTGTGGTAATGGTGAGAGAGAGGAAGACCTGGTATCTACAGCCTGTCTACAAGCATGCTGGTCAGTCCCTGGACAACTGCATCATGTCTCTTGCTCCATTGCCCAGCTATATAATTTTTATCCAATATTTTAAACCAGAATGTACTGTACATGTACATACATTAACAATAGACTTTTGAACACAGCTTAAAATTTGCTCCTTTCCTTTAACACTTTTATTTTTTTACAGGTTTGACCCATATATTTGCATGTAGTTTTAACAACTCAAATTTTCAAACCTTGCACCTTTAATATGAAAATAATATTTCATTGAACAAATATTTGATTGAAACATTATTATCTAGGTACACTGTCTTGACCTGTTCAAATTCTGGGTTCATATCAGGCTGTATTCAAGAATTGCTTAAATTTAATATTTCTTTCCTTTTCTTTCTATCCAGTGGGAACAATTTTCTGACAAGCTCAACTTTTGTCTATAACAATTTGTGTTTAAACTGGCATCAGTATACTGTAATACATGAACACAATATAAATATTTGAAACAAAATTATCTAAATGGGCTAATACTGTCCTACAATTCTTGTTTAATAAGACCTTGTACTAGATTCAAGCACAACTCAAGAGTGGGCCTTATAGCTGAAACTTTCATTAATTTCTGACAGGCTAAGAGCTGTTCAAAGCAAAATCAACAACAAATGTTTGAAAGGGTCAAGTGGTCTAGCACATACAGCATATACAATTGGATGCTTGATCATTAGCTAACTTGCTTTCTATACTGCTGACTCAAATTATGCCAAGTTAGCCTAATAGTCTGTCTTAAAAAAAAGAATCCCAAAAAGGCCCTATTGTCCTGAAATACAATGATACGAATAATATGGAACATTTTATCTTAATTTTGCCTCGAAGAGCTCAACACTCACGCATCACTATTAAAGGATTACTTCAGGTATTAAGCACGTCCATTTTACATGAAATAGGACTTCAAATTAAACAAAATGGTGAAGAATGCGTTCAAAAATCTTATTCGTTTAAGTAGATATTCAAGTTTAAAGCTCTGCCTTATCAATGTCAAAATGACTGGTTTAGTACTAAGTCTACTACAGTATGGAACATTGGCATCCTCATCCTCACATTCTTAACAATTATTAACGTATTTTAAAGAAAGGGTATTTAACAGTTTCACTATTTAAACTATTTTGCCTCAAACTTTCTTTAGGTTGTATATATAAATAACTGTCCTGGATTCAGTTTTACTAGTTTTTTGACATATCCCATGGTTTTTAAGCCACAAAACCACACGACAAAATATCACATGATATATAAAGACTTTAAGGAATCTGAGGCTATGACATCACAATATCAGTCTGATTTCAGTTGTTTCTACACAAATGATACCAAACTTTAAACCTACATATCTCCTTAATGGAATAAGATTTTTGAATGCTTTCTACACTATTTTGTTTCTTTTGAAGTCCTCTATATAATAAGATAGACTTGCGTAACCCCAGTACTAATCCTTTAAAAAATGAGATACTGAGTTTGTTTCATTCTTTAATGATCCTCCTGCAAGCAGAAACTTGGCAAAAACTTCCTCAAGAGTTCAAGGACCTTTGAATCATTCACAGGATTTCGAGAACAAGGATGATTACAAACAGCATCAGCAGAGAATGGCCAAGTTTCATTCCATATTCCTTCAGGTCATTTGAAAAGCTGTGATTAGGAATATCTATCAGTATTCATCAGATATAAATGTACATGTAGGCCCTACACATGTGAACACAAAGTTGTTGAGAGAGATCAGTTGTAAATTTTAAAGTTTAAGTTGAATTATTTCATGTTGAAAAATTAATCTCATTCCTTTGTTTCAAAAGAACAGTCACTCTCAGGGGGCCTCATCTAGATCAAATGCATTAGTACAGTATGCATGCAGTACAGTACGCATGTGACTGGAGGTTTATAAAATCATAAAATCTGCTGACAGAATGTTGACTCGGCCACAGCTTATGATAACCAGTTGTGAATTCACTGGTTGCAGACCCGCCGGGATACAAACCCCAGACATGCTGGTAAGAGGACAAGCACTAACCACTACACCACGGGGGTCTAGGCATTGGTCCATCCTTTATTACACAACCTATGCGGTCTTTAGCTCCAGCACATTTATCCATGATCCAAGTTGGTCAAGTTGCTGTCAATGACTCCAACTTCAAATTCCTGTAACTGAATTGCACGGCATACTGCAAGTTACTCCTTCAATTAAATTTAAACCGAAATTGCCTCACGGTGATGTGACACATGCCCTAATCGCCAAAACCAAAGGGAGCACAAATAATGGTGACATCACTTGAGAATAATGACCGTTCTGTATCCCGTCCATGGCTAATTTTTGGCACATTAAAAATTCAAATAAAAACACCAATGTAAGAAGCAAACCGCTCCAAAGGGTTCGAAATCCTGCCGTTCTAAATTCACTGTCTAATATCAATCTAATAAAAACAATGATCGAAAAATAGGCTATCATTCCAGCGCCAGTAAACAGAGGTATGAAAACTGCCCACCATGATACGTCTACAACGTTCTCCACTTTCAGTGTTACAAGTACGGTAAAAACAAGTATGCTTACGATGTGTACCCACATTTCGAACACTGTCAATCCAAGCCATTGCACCGCTTCTTTCAACGTATACAACATTTTTTCTGCAGAAAATGTACAATAACTTCAGGAAAACATGAAGGTAAATAACTGTTTAGTACCATGGGATATTAATTGAGGTTTTTTTCTTTATCTTACTTTCGATATTCGCAGATCTGATTCACGTTCCATGATAAAATTTGTAAACACCTGGAAAGAACTTAAAAACTTATACTTCTGCGTAACTTCCGCCTGAGAGACAATTTTCAATTTATTTTAGTCACAATAAAGAACAAAATTCCACAAATTCCACAAATCACTTTGATTTATAATTTAAAGGACTTTGCTGCAAAGAATTGAATAATTTTCGACTTCAAATTAACAACATTTAGGTCTCTTTTAAAAGTCCGTTTACAATTTAGGGTATATGATCTATTAGTAAATGGGCCGCTGCTAAACAGGTGAACAAACTATTGATGATTGATTGACAAGTGGTAACATTTCATGATAATAGTAGTAATAGATAAAAAGGCTCAAAAGGACGAAAAGAAAACATATGCACTATCACGGTCACTTGGTGTTTTAATTAAATGGCCACCCCCTCGCGAAATGATGTTTCTTTAATTTCATCTCAGACTTGTGGGGCAGATGAAGAGTTATCAGGAGGTAGGAACAGGTGTCGGAAGGAGCTTAGGGCAAGTGGGGCTGAAAATCCAGTAAAGCAGCAAATAACAACTCCCTGAATGCATGAAGGAACTTTCTTCATTTAAGGTTCCTAATGAGGATCTGAGCCAGGAAAAGTTCAGAGCGGCCGAAGATTGATGTTTGAAACCCAACTGCACCGAAATTTTATAAACGTTTATTGAAAAAAATTGCTGGTGAACTTTTTTCCATTTCTTCTTAAATTTTTCTTACGATCTACAAGAATTGGGAAATTCACCCGGGGAAATTAATAGATTGCAAGTCTCAAAATCGTAACTTACATCACGATTAGTCAGTTGTATTTGTATTGATTAAGATTCGCCGTCCCAAACAGTGTGAAAAGCAAATAAGGGGCCCTTAAAACAGTGCCATCGGAAGCGAGGGGGGGGGGGCATGGGCGTCAGCCCACCCCCAATAATTCGTAGACCTTAAATGAAAATTGATGCCGTGTTTTCGCCGTTCGTCATTGCAAATGAAAACATAAATTCCATGCATGCACGTTTCTGAGGACCCATTTTTCGTGGTCCTATAAATTATGAGGGTGATGCTACATGTACGTGGGTGGGCAGGAAGTGGGGATTTCAGGGATTTCTGCCGTATGACTGAGGTGTGAAGACATATAGTTGAGTAAATTTCCATAATATGGTCCAAAATGTGTCGATTTTTCATAAAAATTTTTTTTTTTTACTTTTAGACGGAGGTTATGTTTTCGCCTCTGTTTGTTTGTCTGTTATCAAGATATATATCCAGTCATAAATGTTCCAATTATGACTGGATATTTGTTCTAAGATAATCAAATTCTCCAGATTCATGGTCCAAAGTGTTCCAATTTTTACTGCATATTGTTCGAAAATTTTCAATTTTTTGTGGCAGGTGCAAATCAAAAAAAAAAAAGGAACCGTGAGATCACCAGCAATTTTCAGACCGATCAAATCAAGTTCTCAATTTTACTTAGGCGGATGAGGAATCGCACTTTCAGCTAACGCACAGTATTCAGATATTGCCGCGTGCATATGCTTTCAAAATAAGAAACCATTCCCGTAAAATTCTGTCTCCGCTTCATATATCCGCTACCGCTGGTATAATTTCATTACAAGCCTATTTTTTTTTACCTTTGGACGGAGTTTATATTTTTGCCTCTGTTTGTTTGTCTGTTATCAAGATATTTCAAGAACTGATAATTGGAATTGGATTAAATTTGGTGTGTGGTTTTGTTGCTGCTTAAGAAAGAAGTGATACAAATTTGAGACCTATTGGAATATAGGGCAAGGGTGCAAATGGCGGGGAGGAGGAGGGTGGAGAGCTGGAGACATGTTTTTGCCCTGTTTGTCTGTCATCAAGATATCTTAAGAACTGATGATTGGATTTGAATGAATTTTGTGTGTGGTTTTGTTCCTGGACAAATCTGAGACATATTGGAACAGGGGAAGGGTGAAAATGGGGGTTGGGGGAGGGGGGAATATTTCCGCCCTGTTTGATATCTCAAGAACTGATGATTAGATTTGGATTGAATTTGGCGTGTGGTTTTGTTGCTGCTTTAGGAAGAAGTGATTTAAGATTTGAGACATATTGGAATAGGGAAAGGGTGAAAATGAGGGGGGGGGGGGGGGGAGAGACATATTTTTGCCTCAAGATATCTCAAAAACGAATACTTGGATTCGAATTAAATTTGGTGTGTGGTTTTGTTACTGCTTACGGAAGAAGTGATTACAATTTAAGACATTGTAACAAGGGAAGGGTGTGTCATCACGATATCTCAAAAACTGATTATTGGATTTGGATTAAATTTTGTGTGTGCTTTTGTTACTGCTTACGGAAGAAGTAATTAGAATTTTAGACATTGGATCAGAAGGAGGGTGAAAATGGGGGTGGGGACATGTTTTTCCTCTGTTTATTTGTCTGTCATCAAGATATTTCTAGAACTAATAATTGGATTTCGATTAAATTTGGTGTGTGGTTTAATACTGCTTCAGGAAGAAATAATTAAAAATTAAGACATTGGAACAGGGGAAGGGTGGAAATGGAGGAGTGGGGATATTTTTGAGGTGAGTCTGTCTGTCATAAAGATATCTCAAGAACTGATGATTGGATTTTGATTAAATTTGGTGTGTGGTTTAGAGACTGTTTCAGGAACAAGTAATTAAAATTTAGGTCTAATTGGAACAGGGAAAGGGCAGAAATTGAGGGTGGGGATGTTTTAAGATGAGATATGTCAAGACTAAGTTGTCAAGACTAAGTTGAAACTTTCTAATGAAATGTGCTGAATAATGACTTTGCGCTCTGAATGAAGATCCAAACAATACATTTTCTAGATTCAAAGACATTACATCAAGTGTTCTCTGGAATCATAGAGCTCAAATAACAATGATGCTTCACTTGAATAAAACTAAAAACAATGGTATGGCCTTGGAAGAAATCCAGTCAGAAGATAATCTTCAAATGTTCAGATTGAAAATGATCATTACAGATCAAAACTTGAGGATGAATCTTGGTGGGCCTAGGATTTCTGAGGTAGATTATACTGAGTATGGAGATCAAATGAACTCTAAAATTATTCTAGGCATGTTGGAATTGCAACGGGCGGAGGTATGTGCTCTAGAGAGTGCTAATATTCTAGTTAGGTATGTGCTGGTGAGTCATTTGGCCCATCAGTACATATAAAAATATAACATTTCCTTCTATTTTTGAAAAATATCAGTCAATTTTCTGGAAATTTTCAACATGAGGGCTTCACTTTTTAGGGCAAATTTCTTCGATTTCGGAACATTTGGGAAAAAGTTCAATTATTTACGGGTAGTTTTTTCAATTTCTGGAGAATTATTTTTCTGTAAATATTGGGAACATTTTCCAAAATTTCGGAAAGTTTTTGGGAATTTATCGTTTGGAAAATGTTGCCAAATTTACAAAAATTCACACAATTTTTTAGCTCCCAACCGGGCAGGAAGCGGCATGCGACCGGGAAGGTGAAATCCTCAGAGTCCTGCTCTTTCTCTCTCCTTTCAATTGGCCCACCGGTGGAAATTCCAATACAAAAAGGCCAGTCTGTCTGTCTCACTATATACCCTCCAAATGGGTTTAAGTGGATCATTTTAGACCCACAAAAGAGTTAAAATGCACCAGCTTCCGGGACTTCGCCCCTGGACCCTACCAGGGGCCTGTGCCCACGCCGGAAATTTTGCGTTTTACACTCGGATAGCGTCGTTAACGTGCGATAAACTTTCAGCAAATGCTCCTTCACCCCCACCCGTTCCCCTCTCACCTTCAATACCAAATACCTTCCGATGGCACTTGATTAAACAGGGGGAAGAAGGGCAGCTTTGTCTCATGCATGTGCCTAGATCGGACAACTCCAATACAAAATCTTCTGTGGGGAGCGATCTGGTGAGGAGGAGGAGGGACCCCTTCCCCCGTAGCACCGCCACTGCATACAGTGTTAACTGTTTAGGTGTTGATAATAATTAAAATTCATGTTGAGGCAGGGTGTTTACATATACGTATTTAATGCACGGGGCAAAGAACTTTGGTTCGAGCGAAATGATCCTACTGTAGGAGGGCCATTCGCAAGTGCAAATTCCTTTGAACAGTCCTTGCATATATAAACACGATGCTATGCCAAAACATTCATCTTTTTTTATAACATTTCCGTGTTAGATTGTTTAAAATGCATATAATTTGTTTTTTTAGCAGCTAAAAAGAATAAAGACTAGAAAAGTTCACATAAATTTTTTCGCTTGATAAAAAAAGTCACCTTTTGGTTAACACCTTTTGTAAAAATAGAATACACCAAATAATGAAGGTAGGGCATTATCGGGATTTAATGCATTGGTCATGCCAATGCAAATACTCAAAATAAATTATATAATGTAATAAGAAATCACTCTCTGGGCCCCTCATGTCACTACAAGCCATGTCTTTTGATGACAAACATTCGTGATACATGATAATTTGCAGTCAGCGTAAACAAGAAAAGGCAAGGGTAAGTGAATGGCTTCATTAAATTGGTGCACCGATTCAGTATTTAGCTTTTGTGTTCGCATCTAATCTTCTAAGCATTCCAAGTAACGCGCTGTACCAGGTAACGCGCTGTACCTGGTGTAATGTCAGGATGTTTTTGTTACGCAAATTTTTGATCAGCTTTACACAATAATCATTTTTATTTGTAATTTTGTAAGAGATTTCTATGCACTATCATGTAAAGTGTTATTCGTTTAAATAGATAGGGCCTATAGTTATCCCGAATTGGTGTATTTTATGTTTTTAACCCCCGGAAAGAAATCTAGTTACGTCACTGAACGTGTTATTTGCAAAATTCTCGTTGATTTCGAATACTGATTGAAAACTACGAGGTTTTCGAGCCCAGGCCACTTCGTAACCCTAAAAAGCACCACCAATCTGTTACACCAAACTGTCAAGTTATTAAAAGCTTAAAGGAGCACTAGACTGATAAGTGAGGGCATTCGTGTTTGCGTATTTTACAGAATTGTGTGATTGTCCACAGCAGATTGATAAACTTCATGTCTCCTTATCCCAGACGATGTGAGGGTAAAGGTCATTTGGATATTTATATCAACCAAACAATTGCTATGCCGTTGCATGCTAGATAAGCACCCCCTCCCCACCCCCTCAAACACACACACACTTCCCGAATGACTTACGGTCTTATTAAGAAATTATTTTTTTTGAGTATGTAAAATATCGGTTTTTACTCCGCTGTTGTGGCAGTCTCTTTGTTCCTCGATCTATTTTTGAGAGACCCTCACTTTTTGGTTCTAGCGCTCCTTTAATTTAAGATTTAAACGTAATTTGAAACCTGAGAAATCTCTGCGCCCTATAATTGAAATGAGGCTTTTTTCTCAAATTTCCACCCTCTTGGCATGGGCTGTTCCTTCAGCTTTCCACCCTCCCAGGCATAGGCTGTTCCCTCAACTTTTTATCCTCCCCGAGGAAAAAAAGGGGCGGAGGGTGTTCTAGCTTGGTGAAATGTTAAGAAGTTATTGGATCGCAAAGCTAGATGAATTGCTAAGCATTGTGGACAGTATGTGATCGCGATTCTAATTAAATTACACTTTCTATTTAGCATAGCATAGCAAGATTTAACGTCCCGAAAGCATCCAGTGCTGGACATTATATCAAAACGGCCACGGCCTTTGATAACCAGTTGTGAACTATTTAGTTGCAGACCCACCGGGATTCGAATCCGGGACGTGGAGGTAAAAGGACAAAGTACTAACCACTACACCACGGAGGTCTATTTTCAATAACTAACATTCTAAATAACCAATCTTTTTTTTTTTAACATGATGACTTTCTTGAGAAGATAATAGGGAGGGAGGGGGGGGGTGGGCACCCAATGCATCCGTTTGGATCAGTTGTGATTGAAAAATAGTCATAAGTTGATTGTCTCGAATTTGATGCCTGTTTTAAATATTAGACGGCTCTTGAAAGAATTGCTGTTCCACCCTCAAGTAAATTGCATGCTTCATACCGAGGTAAATCTTTCATACAGCTAACGCGCGCGTACACGTACATTTAGGAATTTGACAACCGACTGAGCAGCAAGAGTTGGTCCAACGTTCAATTTCTAGAAAAAAGAAAGATGAATACTATGTCTGTAATGTTTGAAATGAGGTTTTAGCCTATCGTTTTTTACAAGATCCTCCCTTGTGGGAACTTGGCAGTTGAGGTCTGTCATTTTGAGGTTGAAGTAAATAATTATTCAGAGACAGGGCCGTAATTTCCGGGGGACAAGGTTCCTACTTTACAGTAGAATCTAACTAAATCAGTACCTATTAGGGAAATTGGCCTCTTGCCCCCCCCCTCTACCACTTTTCGGATAAGAGGTCATGCCCCCCCCCCCCTCCTCTCCCACACACACACACACACACACATACTTCCCGGATGAGAATTACAGCCCTGTTCAGAGATGTTATTCTTTTTTTGCCGGTCTTCAGGGAAATTTGGCCTTTTCTGGAAATTAAACTTTTAATAAGCCTGCCGCGGGAAATTTTGGTCCGTTTCTTGAAAGTTTTGCCCAATTTTGCCAATCATCAGAAAATTTGGGCCTTTCCTGGAAATTTTAGTCAGTTTTTGTTTGGTTTGCGTGAAATTTTGACCCGTTTTCTGGACGTTTTTACCACTTTTCGGGAAATTTTACCAAAACCCTTAAAAAAAAATATATACAAAATAACCCCCACACAATATTGCAAGAAATCAGCAATTTCCGGTGGGAAAATGAGAAATAACAGAAAAAGTGGTGGGAAATCTTAAAATCACACAAAAGATTTTGTGAGAAATTATAAAATTACGATTTTTCTTAAATGTAAATTTATATCAGAAATTAAAAAACGTTATTTTAAGATAACAAGCTAATAAAATTTGATATAACATGATTCATCATGCAGGTATGAGGCTTTGATACGTTTTTTGTGGATCTGCATTGGCTGGGAGTATTTCTTATTTCTTACCAATAAAAATGAATAATGTGAAGGGCGGAATCACATCTATTGACACCATTAAATGTTCATGCAGAAATAGAGATTGATATTTCTATTTTGAAAATTTATATGATCAGTCTAATGTCTATTTACAATTTTTAAAATTTTGGTCGCCCAGTGTATCAGAATTTTGTTCACTGGGCGACCAAAATTTCTCACGGGCGACCAAACGGTCGCTCAGTTAGTATGTAACAAATTCACTGGTAGGCTATATTTACACCAAAAAAAAATCAGTGTTCTAGTTGTTGACTCGAGGCACTGACTTCTTGAGTGATTTGCATGCAATGACTTGTTACTTGAATTGAGAACAAATGACTTGACTTGCCGAAATTTGACCTTGTCGACATTAACCATTTTCACGAAAAACTGATAACTTAATAAGGGCTTTGAAGAAATTAGGATGAAGAGTGTATATGTGTTTAGTGTATGGCCTATTTAATTGTAACACAAACTGCACCTATATGGCAATATACCGTGCCTATGAGATACACTTTGTATACAGAACGCCAAGGGCGGCTCCAGAGGGAAAGAGAACACCGCCTCTCCCTAAAAAAAAAAAGGTATCTCAAGCCAGGTTTACAAAACTTCCTTAGGCGATGGATTTGTATGCTATATTTTACATGTTTTAGTTCAGGGCAATAGTATTTTCTCCAATTTTCCAATATTCTTTGAGTATTCTTTGAATTATTAATCATTTATCATGCGGCCCGGCAGCAAATTTTCTCAAAGTTGCTACCACGTTTGAGAAAATTAGCGTCTCGGCACGTGGTACGTCCAGCAGCAACCCAGGATCAAGGACTGGTGCGCGTGCGCGTGCGCGTTTAAGTTGGAGTTTTGGATTATCGAAAATTTCAATTAACAGAGGGAGGCTAGGCCGATCCAAACTTTACTCAATCCATCGGGAATCATTCTTTGTTTTGATACAAGGCTAATTAGCGGAGGGAACCAAAGCTGTTACCTTTAAGATGCCACAAAAAATCAATTCAACACTAAAAAGAAAAAGAGGTGCAAATTTTGTTTACTGTTAGTACTATCAGGCTAGTTGGGTTAACGTTAGGCCTAACTTCGTCATGTTAGTGTAAAAATAAGGCGGACGTTGAAATTGGATAAAACTAAGCCTAACGTTAGGCTAACTGAGTAACGTTAGTAGGCTAGTACATTGTGCTAACGTTAGTCGTTAGGTCTAACGAGTAACGTTAGGCCTCACGTTAAGTTTGTGTAAAGTGTACGTTAAGTTGGCTAATGACGTAACGTTAGGTTTAATGTAGAACATCATTAGCCTAACGTAACCTGCCAAGTCGCCACTTCCGTGATAGATTTCGCAAAAAATTTGGTCTGAAAATGAAATAGCCTAACTCCACTTAACCTAGTACTACTACTAGTAGCAGTAGGTCCACTAGTACTACCCTAGGCCTACAATTTTTTGTTCAAAATAAACAAAACACTCTTCACACAGTTGAAAATGCAGTCAACAGCTATATTCATTGGAAACTTTAAAGGTTATAATGCATTTAAACTTTGGAAAATCTACCTGGTGACTTTGGTCACCTTGCCAAGTTTAACTTTAACTCGCCACTAACGTTAGGCCTAACGTTAGGCCTAGGCTACATGTTATTCCAATGTACGGAAAGTTGCGTTAGAAAGTGAATTAGGCTACCTTTTTTATATACTATTAAGTAGGCCTATATGTTGCCATAACGCTAGGAACACCTGTGATGTGAGCAGGGGTAAGTGATAATATGTGCATGTTTAAATCGGAAGGTTTTCAATGTCCTTTTAAAATAAAAAGTCAATTTAAAAAAGTTGAAAAATTAATTTAAAAAAATAATAAAAATATTCAATGATGTTAATTTAATTTCGAAATAATGACACTACCCCTTTAACCTATTACACTACCCCCTTTAACCTATTACACTACCCCCTTAACCCTATTACACTACCCCCTTAAACCTATAACACCCCACCCCTTTAACCTATGAAACCTATATCCCTGTAAGTTTAACCTATGTCACCCCCTTAACCAATTTCCCCATCTCTTTTAACTTATCTTTCCTTTAATTCATGACCTGTCTCTTGAAGTTTCCCCAGCACTTGAACTCATAACGCCTATCCCTTTTCCCAATGTATACTGCCTTTAGGTCACCACTTTGTGGGAGGTTACTTTGCCAGCCCCATTACAGATTCTACAAAAGGTATTTGGCATCAAAGCAATATTCTTTGAACAAAAAAACTTAACAAAAATGACAATTGTGGAAGGGCGCCCGCTAATTTTGCATTTATGGCATAAACAACAAGAGTCAAACAGTGAGTTGGCTGAATCAAATTTTGTGGTCTGTAAGGTATGTGATAGAATTTGAATCATGTCATCTTCTCGCGCAACTCGCGTGCATGAAGTCACCTGATGGTGGGTTACATGTCACCTGATCCAAATTTGCTTCCTATTACAATGATTATTTATAGGTGCCACGGAACTAATTATTTGCCCCATTGAAACCTATGATGAAAGAGTCAAGTTCAGGGTCTTTTTTGTACCAGAACACGAACAAGTATGGATGTTTCGTGATGTTTTCCAAAAAAGACTATCTTATATCTCTTGAATGAAGATGGTCTCAATAGGGAGTCACTGGAGGTTTTGGCCATTTTTTTAGGCCAAAATGAAGAGGTGTTGTATACCCTCACCAAATCACTTAAATTTTGGTATGGGTCCATGGTAAAATAGTTCCCCATGAAACTTTTTCCAAAGCAGATTTTGTCAAATTTGGATATGCATAGTTAAGACCTATCTATTCTCTACTATTCCTGAAAATTCCTGCAACTTCTCAGCTTCCTGTTCCATAAAATGGGACCTCTCAAAAATATTTTTATTAGCCTTTTCTCTAAAGGTTCTCATTTTGGGCTGACGCAGTAATACCTAATTAGTACTGTGCTACCACCAGAGTAGGGGCATGCCTGAGGAAATGGATTGATCAAAACAGATGGGTGGCGACTTAAGGGCAGTGGTGACCTAAAGATAGTTTATGTTAGACATATCTAAATAGGCTATATGGTTTTGTCAATTTTTTAAAATTTGTATTTCGTTTTTTCCAAACAGGCAGACAATCACATGCAGAGGAACATTTTGAAGAACCCAAATCAAAAGTAACCAAGGAGAGTAACATCACTTCAGCCTCAGGATGTGACAAAATAGGCACAAGGTATTGCAAGCAAGTTTTAGTTTTAGGCCTACCATTAGGCCTAGGCCTACCATTAGGCCTAGGCTTACTTTGATTTTATCGAGTTTATAGGCCTTACGTCAGGCCTCCAGGCCTACATTGAATTTATATAGGTCCTATAGGGCTCATCCGAAATAAAAATCCATAGGAGCACTATCATTACGGTCAATAGGAGAAAACACAATTTTTCGTGATTTCGACAAAAATTGTACATACCTGAACTAAAAACTCCCAGAAAACTAATTATTCTCTGAATTGTCATATTTTAGTAAAAGATACAAAATCCTGCACTCCAGAATGGCTGAAAACGAAGTATTTTAGTAGAAAACAATTAGGCCTTTACGTTACACTATGAAAGTACCTATTGTGCGAAAATGGCATTTTTGCGTAATAAGAGTATTTGGTGTGTCACAATGTGTGTGCAATTGAGTTGTCGGTCTGACGTCACAATGTGTGTGCAATTGAGTTGTTGGTGAAAAGAAACCCTACTCTCCATTGATACTAATGTTAAAACGGCCAACTTTGGGCAAGAATATTCTTTATTTCCTTGCTGCCAATGGATGAAAGTTTGACATAATTTGATCAAGAATATCAAGATCAACATATGCCAAAGTTTTTAAAATATTTGATTCGCCTGGTTAAGAGGAAATAAGTGAGTAAATTATAACAAAATCAGCAATCCTTATTGGTTAGTATACATGCATTAAAAAAAAAAAACTTTGAAAAAATGCCCAGATGAATGATTCCTTGAATAGGTACTTTCATAGTGTGATGTTTTTTCCTCCTTTTCAGCCAATCCGGGGTGTGGAATTATTTGTTTTTTTTATCATGACAAATCAGACAATTATTAGATTTCTGGGAGTTTTCAGTTGAGGTACATGTATGTGCAATTTTTGTGGAAATTACGAAAATTGTGTTTTCTCCTATTGACCGTAATAATAGTGCCCCTGTGGATTTCTACTTGGGGTGAGCCCTAAAGGTTTGGAGGAGCACAGCCATCTGTTGTACGTGCTATGAAAAGCAATAGTGGGAGAATATTTTGTCCCACACTTTCTCTCCTTCTCTCTAACAATAATTGTTACTTGCATAGTCTAGGATGGCGATTCATAATACGCGACCCGCGGGCCAAATTTGGCCCGTCCGTCAATCCACTCTGGCCCACGAATAATAGTTGTAGTGGGAAAATAAATCTGAATGAGATATCAGTAAAAAATCCCCAAATACTTGTTTGTTTCGGGTTTTTCCTAGGCAGATCTACGGACTGTAACATCGCGGCTCATCAAGCAAAATGTTATCTTTAGTTCCGTTATGAAATGGGCCGATTCGTGGCTTGTTAAAGGAAGGCTGATAAGGGAACTGGAGACATCTGGCATACTTCCTTCTTATCGCCCACTCTCTCAGCTTATTTGTATTCAGGGATTGTTTTGACAGGTTTTGTTTGTCACGTGATGCTGGTTTTGTCATGCGATTGGCCCACGGCCTGAGGCTGTTGTGAAATGATGACACTTGGAAAAAATTGATTAAGAACCCTGGTCTAGTCTTTACATTAGGCCTTGGTGAATTTATTATTACAGGTATGACATGTAATTATATCCCCTTGATGACACAAATGCCCCTTTCCATGCCATGCCCTGGCCCTCCCCCCCCCCCCCTACAACACTATTCTGATGTTGCTTTATGAACTCTTGAGGTCAGGTTCAAACTTCTCAAAAACTGTAATAATAGGCCTAATGTTGAAGACTTGTTATGCGCCAGTATCTATCGAAAAAGATGTTCATGGCGCAGTGACACAACAATGCAGAACATCAAGGTATATTGAAAGATATTCATGAGGACGAGGAAATAATGCATAGAATCAGCCTAAAATACATCAAATCACCATACAAAGGACATCGGTATGGAAAAAAAAGTGTGTGGGGAGGGGGAATTGCAACCCCCAAATCCCACCTATGACAAAATGGATTGAATAAAACTTCAGGGCAAAAGGGAATATTGGTGTAATTAGGGGAACAGCACATGGGAATGTGTGTGATAAACAGATAAAAGGAAAATGTGAGGAGGGATAAAGATGGATTATAAGAAATATTCATAATTCAACTGGAGGAAGAGTTATGGCAGGTGAACCTTGATATTTTTCTGGTACATTGTTACTTTTTTTGTCTTTTGAAACGGGTGGGGGTGGCAGAAGTGGAATTTTGAATTAATAGATGTCTGGATCCACTCTTGTCACTCTTTATAAGACACTATGAAGTTTGATCACCACAATTTTTAACTAGAATGTTGAAGGTTGTGGCACATATCTTTAAGGATACCTTTATCATCTAAAATTTTAAATGTTTAATTGTCTTTTATAGTTCGGATGCATCAACAGCTGTCCCTTCAAAAATCATTCCATCTTTTGGGAAATGCAAGGAATCAAATATCCCTTCAAGCCATGATTCAAACAAGATCTTACCTGCAGCTAAGACAATCTGTGTGAATGATGATAAATTAGAGGAGGGTGGCAACGATAAGTTACAGCCAATAATAATGACAACAACCCAAACCGTAATTGTACCTGATACTATTCAGCATCCATGCGAGGCTTCTGTAGCTCATCAGGCGGATACCACAAGCCCACTAGGCAATCACCCGGTTCCACAAACAAAGTTGGTTGTGGTTGACTCCACCAATGAACTTGTGTCATCAGTAACAACATCAACAGATATACCAACAACAACAGAAGATTTACAATGTACAGAAATATTGATAAAGACAGAAGTACCGGTTTCAGAAATACCAGCAAAGATAGAAGTATCAGGAAAAACAGAAGTATTAACCAAAACTAAAGTATCAACAGAAACCAAAGTATTAGCAAAAGCTGAAGTATCAGCAGAAACAGAAGTATCAGCAAAAACAGAAGTATCAGCAGAAACAGAAGTATCAGCAGAAACAGCAGTATCAGCAAAAACAGAAGTATCAGCAAAAACAGAAGTATCAGCAGAAACAGAAGTATCAGCAGAAACAGAAGTATCAGCAGAAACAGAAATATCAGCAAAAACAAAAGTATCAGTGGAAGTAGAAGAACAAGTACACAGTGAGACTGCAGTGGTTGATGAAGCAAATCAAATTGAGAATGAGGAAGCCGGTACACTTGATAAAGGCGCGGAGAGCGAAAAGACAAAGGATTCAAAAGCTGGTTTGGAAACCACTAATGTAAGTGAGAACTTGGGATATTCTGTTGATTTTCTCAAAATTGCGTCTGAAGTTAAGAAGGTGGGAACAAGTCCTGAGACTACTGTCATATTAAATACAGATGGAAATACTGATCAGAAGAAGAATACAAATGTTTTGCGAAAGCTGCTTAAGTCGGAAGATATCAAATCTGGTGCAGCTCTTGAAGAACAGATTACTCCTCCTTCAACTTCATCAAATCTGGACAGTGACAACCAAAATCAGTTGAAAAACTCTGCCGTCAATTTTGATTTAAACTTTGCCTCTAGTAGCGAGAAAATAAAAGGTGCAAATGATGATGAAAAAGGGACTACACAAATAGTCAAGGAGAAAAAACAGTATGTTATGGTCTCCAATGACAAACAAAAGGATGGTCTTTTGGCTGAAAATGACTTTGACTCACCACCACACCTGGTGTCAAATAAAAAGTCTTCTGTTACAGTAGCTACAGAGGAAACAAGAAATATTGTTTTGCAGATTCCTGAGGACATTATGGACAACAAGTGCAATGACAGTTTTATTGCCAATGAGAATCAAACAAAAGGTTTGTTAGACTTATACCATGGTTCTTGTCTATTGTTAATCAAGTTTACATTCATATAATAAAAAAATTCTTATGGGAAAAAAGATATTTATTTATTTAGAGCATGGTTTCTTAATTAATTTTTTCTAAGGGCCACCATTTGACAACAGCCTCAGGCCATGGGCCAATCACGTGGCAAAACCAGCATCATACGACAAACAAAACCCGTCAAAACAATCCCTGAATACAAACAAGCTGAGTGCACGGGTAATAATGATGTACGCCAGATGTTGGCAATCCTTTTATCCGCCATCCTTTTACACGCCGTGAGTCTGCCCATTTTATAGTGGAACTAAAGATAACATTTTATTTGATAAGCCGCGATGTTCTAGTGAGCTCATCTTCCTTGGAAAAACCCAAAATACTGGATTTTGTGATTTTTACCGATCTGGTTCGGATTGGTACTATATTTTTTTCCACTATAACTATTGTTCGCGGACCAGAATGGATTGTCTGGCGGGCCAGACCTCTGGCTGCCTATTAAGAATAGCTGATATAGAGAGAAATCCTCATTATGCCCTGACATGATACATTTTCCATCATAAATTTACATCATAAAGGTTTTGTCAGGAGGTACAGTTCAGACAGAAAAATACCCACCTCTCCCCACTGCAACACATATACACACAGAAACTTGTGTAATTTTCCAGAAAACTACAATGTTCATCTAATGTGGATGACCTATAATTCAATGTTACTGTAATCTAATACTGGTGACATTCAAGCAAACAATTCTGGGAAGGAAAACAAAAATGATTTTTTGTTGTCAAATTTCACATTATGGTTTGTGAGAGTTAGAGAATGTTAGATAATTCCAAACTGCACATGACATGAACAATTGGATAGCCCAAAATCTCCATACAATTCTGGTCGTTAATTTTGTGCAGTTATTGAAAATTATCAGAATGTCTTTCCCACATAGATGTTAATTATGATGAGTGTATGGTTAGTATTCAATAACTCTTTGTCAGCTATTCCCTTCAACAGATTGTGGCAGAGGCTTCAATCAATAGATTTGGTGTGTAAAAGAAGAAATGGTCTGCATACATACCTTAGATATTTACATGACGAAAATGTACATTGAGTACCTGGATATTCCAAAGGCTAAAACTTATCCATTTGAAAGAATTAGTTTAGGGGGGTCAAGCAAGTTCATCTTATATGAAAAAATACTTCAAAAAGAAACAAAAGGTTGAAGAAAGCATTTAAAAGTCTTATTCTGTTAAGGAGATATCTAAGTTTAAAGTATGGGATCATTTTTGTAGAAATGACTGAAATCAAACTAGTTGTGATGTCATAACCTCAGATTCCTTAAAGTTTTTATGTATCCTATCATATTTTATTTTGTCCTGTGATTGTGTGGCTTAAAAACCATGGGATATGTCGAAAAAAGTAGTAAAACTGAATCTAGGATGGGTTTTCATGATAAATCACCTAAAGAAAGTTTGAGGGAAAAATAATTTAAATTGTGAAAAAATCAAATAAACTCTCTTTAAAATACATTTGCAATTGTTAAGAATGGGAGGATGAGGACACCAAGTTTCCATAGTAGACTTACTACAGTCATTTCTACATAGATAAGACAGTGCTTTAAGCTTGATTATCTCCTTAACGGAATAAGATTTTCAATTGCTTTCTTCACCATTTTGTTTCTTTTGGAGACCTCTGTCTTATAAGATGGACATGCTTTACCTCTAAACTATTCCTTAAATGGATGCATAGAGGCAATATGAGCTAATGTAATTTCCTTCAAAATTGATTACAAACCATAAAAGCAGCAATTATTTCATTTTTTCTAGCTTTAAAAAAAATTTAGTGCATGAATGAGAAAATGTGCTAATTTGTGATGGGGGCACTTTCATACCTAAGTATGTGTCACCCAGAATTTCATAATTGGACTGCAGTATGAGCTACTTTTTGGTAACTGCAGTATGACAATTTATGATTTTGATACCTGCAGTATGAAAATGAGTTATTTTGATACCTGCAATACAAAAATAGAAGATTTTTAATACCTGCAGTATGAAAACAAATGATTTTTGATCCCTGCAGTATGAAAATATGAATTTTTTTTAGACCTGCATTATGAGAGATTGGATTTTTGATATCTGCACTACAAAAATTATGGAAAAAGGCAACTGCTCAGGCAGCACAAGTATATATATCTCACATATAGAAGTGCCCCCCCCCCCTCCCTACCCCGGGTTTGTGATGTGTGACTTGTGGACTTTCTTGATGCAAATCCTTTTGTTTTATAATAGTCTATCGTAATTCTTTAATGGGATGAGCATATACTTTCAACATAAGGTTTTAATATTTGCCATACCGTCAATACAATTCAAGCAGACATTAGCTGGTCCTGTCCTTAAAAAAATAAACACTCAGACCTGATGTCAAAGTTAAGCAGATCGAGCCAGACATTTTCCTATCATTTTTTTAATCTTTTTCCTTGTTTTGAAACCACAAGCAATTAAGCTCAGATTCCACTCCTGATAATATTCCAGACACCAGTTACTCAAATTTCACCCACGTGTCCAAAGATAATTTCACACAGTAGATACAGTTCATAAAAGTTCACACAGTAGTTGTAACTACTTCTGGCAATAAGGGAACCATTGTTTTCTTTGATAGCCCTTACTGACCTTTTAGTTAAACAAGGTGTTTCATTACATGCATGCCATATGAACTCTCAATCATTTAGCAAGAGGTTTATTTTAGGGAGGATAATTGGTTATATTAGTCACAATATTTAGGTTTGTGGTTTGGACTGGCTGGAACAGAATTTTAAGGAGAGCCACAGCTAATGAATTAAATATTCTCATTGACTGAAATTTAGGAAAGAAGTTTAAAGAATTGCATAAAGATCATGTCTGCCCAGTCCTACAATTTAGCCTTGAATTGAAAATTGCTCATTTGAAATCTATAACTTGAAAACTATAAGAGCCATTTCTAAAATTCAGACTGATCTACTGTATACAACATTTCAGACTTTTTTCAATTAACCAGGGTTTGACAAATCATACCTCCGGCTGCCCGGGACCACTAAAAACTTATTTGGGCAACCATGATATTTAACTGACCTGTCCTGATGTACAACTTGGTTTTCAGCAAAATTTGCATTGCATGTATCAACAACAAAAAAATCTCACGGGTGACCCTATTTACTTTCAGGACAATCACAAATTAATGTGTTCCTGCCTGGCTGGCAAGTTGATTTTTTGTTGATTTTTTTATCCTCGATTAAGCTATTCAACTTGCGTAAATAATTATGAGAATTATGAGGTTTTTTTTCTTCCATTGTTTCAAGTAATTTTGCTTGTACCCTATGTCTACACATCAGAAACTTCTGTAGGTTTGCACTTCATCTCTTCTAGCAAAATTTCTTACTTTTTACTTTATCATGATGATGAGCAATACTTTTCTCATATTAAATGGACAGGTGGAGAAAAGAATGCTGATGCAGAAGAAGATTGCTTCTTTGACCTTACCAACTCACAGCTACATGAGATATATGATGAGTGTTCCAAGATAGAAACCACCCCTGTGGAACAAGTCCAACTACCTACCAGGATACAGACAGCCAAAGATCAGAGAAATGCAAGAGGCAAAGCCATGCTGGCATCCATCATAAAAGATATTACAGAAATAAAGTATGTTTTCTTCTGTCCTTTTGGGAGTCAGGTAGCTCAGTTGGTAGAGCGCATGACTGAGATGCTGGAGGTACTGGGTTCAAGCCTCAGTCAGGTCTAACCCATTTTTTCACAGCTATGCAGACAGATACTCCAATCATCAAAGCGGAAGTACGTTGTCTGCAGCTCCTGCTCCCCATTCAGCTGTTGAGAAAAGTGACAATGGTTGAATGGCACTCGCCGTCCTTCAGAGGGGACTTTGAGCCGTTGGTCCCGATGGTAGGATAATCACATCCTACCTAATTCTCTGAACACTATTTGAGAAGAGAAGCGTGAAAATGCAGTGTTCATTCACTTCCCTGAGCTAATGGATGGATGATTTACCGTATGGGCAGCCCTTTCCCTCTATGCTAAACCTCTGATGTTTGTAAAGCGCTCTTGAATATACTTGTATAGAAAGGGTGTTATATAAAATAAAAACTATTACTATTGTTGAGGGAAAGTGGGGGGAAGGGTAGGGCCACCTTAAACAATTTTCATTTGCTGTAACCCTACCAACCCAACAATTCATACCTAGTCAAATAATAAATTGGTCTTAAATGACAACTTATATTTGTTAGTGTTTATGTAAATCTTTGGATTTACTGAAAAGGATCTTTTGCCTACCTATGCCAGGTATGCCGGCAACTTTTTTGAGCAAAACTTTCTGTCACAGTAATGACAGTATACAAATAATATCTTGATGTGGATCACCTGGGAACGGGGAAGTGTGCAACAATATTTGACTAAACATTTAAAGATAAGCTATAAACAATCATATCTATTATGGAAAAGTGGGTGAGTAAATCCGTAGTGGGGGAGGGAGGAACACTACCACCATCAAATTACTTAGTTTAATCAAGCTGAATATAGTTTTTAATTTTTAGCTCAACTATTCAAAGAATAGTAGAGCTACTCTACTACCTCTGGTGTCGGCGTCTGCTTAGAGTTTTGGTGGTTAAGAATGGGGTACATTCATAAAACTTAGCATAAGGGTAAAGGACATGGGTACTGATCAAATGAGCATGATTTGGGGGTTGTGTGTGCATACTAATTAACTTATTTGCATAACAATGAAAATATTTGTTAGGTTAATATTTTGGTTAAAGTTTTGATAACTTATGAATGGTGTACATTCATGTGACTTGGCATAGGGGTAGAGGACATGGATACTGTTAAAATGAGCATGATTGGGCGTTGTGTGTGCATACTAATTAGCTTGTTTGCATAACATTGAAAATATTTCACAGGTTAAAATTTTTGGTTAAAGTTTCTATAACTTTGATTGTGAATGGAGTTCATTCATGTAACTTGGAGTAGGGGTACTGTTCAAGTGAGCATGTTTAGGGGTTGTGTATGCCTACTAAACTATTTCTTAAATTAAAGTGGATGTGGGGTTTTTGTTTGCACAAATGATCATATATGTGAAGATTATTGTCTACACTTAATGGTGAGGTGATGTGTGCATATTAATCAGGTTATTTGCATAACAATGGACTTGTATAAAATGTTTAACATGAGCGAAGAATTTAAGAATGGTGAACATTCATGCAAGCTGGCACAAGGGTAGAGGACATGGATACTATTCAAATAATCATGATTGGGGAGGAAAACGTGAGTGCATACTAATTAGCTCATTTGCATAACAATACAAATATTTGTATCTGTGATGTGTCTTAAATTAAAGTGGGAGTGGGATTTTGTTTACACAAATGATTATATATGTGAAGACCATTGTCTATGGTGAGGTGCATATTAATTAGGTTATTTGCATTACAGACTTTCGTACAAAATAATCAACTTGAGATAATAAGTTGGTACAGTGGTGGAGGGCATTGGTACTCCAACTGGTTCAGTTGAGCATGATTGGTGGGGTTATGTGTGCATACTAATTAGCTTATTTGAATAGCAATACAAATGTTTGTATCAGTGGTATTCCTTGAATTAAAGTGGGTGTGGTTATTTTGCTTTAACATATTATTGACATGATATGAATAGGAATCAAAAATTTTGTCTTGCCATGAATAAAGAAGCAAATAAAAGTTTCCTCGCTTCTAAAGAATTTTACATTATGGGTTTAGGAAATATAAACAATAAGTGGAATGTGGGGTAGACTATAACATGATGATAAAGTAGCTGAAGAAATTAGGATAAGGGTGGGATTTCATGTGGGACATGGTGGAATTGTATGTAGGGTTGGGTGGGATATGGGTCAGGATGCATTGGCATGTTGGACAGGAGGGTGGTTGGCATGTAGAACAGGGTGGGTTGGCATGTGGAACAGGGTGGGTTGGCATGTGGAACAGGGTGGGTTGGCATGTAGAACAGGGTGGGTTGGCATGTGGAACAGGGTGGGATGACATGTGGAACAGGGTGGGTTGGCATGTGGAACAGCTAGGGTTGGTCAACATGTGGAACAGGGTGGAATGGCATGTGGTGGGTTATCTGGATAACTTATAATGGCATGTGGGTCATGCAAGTGGTGGAATGACATATAGTATATATCTTGTTTTCAGGTGTGATTGCATGGTATAGGCATGGGATGACATTTGGGACAGGTTGGGATGTGGGACAGTCTGGAATATGCATCATTAGCGGTGAGGGAATTTATATCGTTTCCAATATTTAGTTTGTCATACGTTAAACAGTATTGTTTCGCATAATTTTGCTTTAATGTTATTGTACATTTTTCATGTTGCTTGACACACATATTTTCTTAAATTGGAAGCTGTATTACATTCCAAGATGTAGTTCTGGGAATGTGTAAGGTTTGGGGGAGGGTACAGGATGGAACACCAACACTCAGAACCCTGTTTACAACCTCATTAGGTACCCCAATTTCTCCACCCTCTTTGATAGAACTAAAACCCTATCCCCTCCTTTTAGCTTACACATTAAATCAGACCTCCTCCATCTCGGCATCAACCCTGCCACTCTCGGCACCTCCTGGCCCACTTTTCCTCCTTGGGCCACTCCCTTCCTTCTATCCACCTGGGCCTCTCCACTCATCACAAAAACCAAACCCACCCTAACCTCTTTATTAATCTCCAGAACCAATTCAAAGACCAACTCTCAAACTACACCTCCATCTATACTGATGGCTCCAAGGAAGGCAACAAGACAGCTGCTGCTGCCATCATCCAAGACATCACCCTCAGTAGCAGACTTCTCGACTACACGTCCATCTTTTCAGCCGAGACAAAGGCCATCCTCGCCCTCAACTTTATTAAGTACTCTCTGCTCAGCCACATTGCCATCTTCTCTGACTCCAACTGGCAAACCTTATGGGAATCCCAAATTGATAACAAACTCCACGTCTAGCCCACCATTCCAATCAAACTCACCATCAACAATCTTTCTCATGTTGACAACATTTATATTACTCGTCTTAGAATAGGTCACACCCACCTCAATCACTCCCACCTCCTTATTGGCTCCCCCTAACCCCTCAGCAACAATTGCCATTGCACCCTCACAGTCCATCACGTTCTCCTTGCTTGCCCCCTGTACAACCTTCCCAAAGCTTCCCTCCCTCCCTACAATTCAATTGCTGAGTTCTTCCAGAAAAATCCTCTGGATAAAATTATCTCCTTCCTTCATCATGCTTCCCTCTACAATCATATTTGATTCTCCTCTTCCACCCCCTCTCTCTAGATTTTTTTTTCTTCACCCATGCACCTTTCTTGATATCAGTTTTCAAATTCTGACTTTTTGTTCTCGTATTTTGCTCATTCTCCCCGTTTCCTTCCTACCTCTAGAATGATTTAAGCTTTCAGGCACAATTTGACCCTCGTTGTCGTGGTGCCGTTAAGCCCTCATCAAAAAAACAAACAAACAGGATGGAAAAGCTTAATTCTTTCATTGACATTGGCAAATTAGGGCCTCTGCTTTCTTTGTTGTTCACCTGATAGAACTAAAAGAAGTATTATAGTTATAAAGACTGCTAGCTTTTACATGTTTTCTGAGTTTCTGGGTCAGGTAACTTTTAGCTTTTTTTGTCTTAAAATATTTGGGAAAACTCAAAGATATTTTGAAGCTTGTAGTAAAATGTTGTGAAAATTAACAAAGCAAATGAAAATGTAAGTGCATCTTTCAAAGCTCAAGTAATTTGAAATATCTGCTCCTACTACCCTCTGTACTTCCCTTAATAAGCCCATTCTCTATACTAGCTTTGAATAGCTTTGAAAAATGGCAGACCAGTGGCATCATTTTGATACTGTAAATTGGTCGATAGGCAATAGTTGGGGGATTTTTCTTTTCTCATTTTTTTTGAAAATTCATTAGCAGAAAGTTGACAAACTTGATCTAAAGTATTTTGTTATAAAGATATCTATCTTACCAAAACTTGGTCAAAATTGCTGGCAGAATTGATTAACTGTCTGAACATACATATATATGCCCATTGACAGCCGGTGTGTTCCTAAGGAGAGTACAGAGAATGAAATACAAGACACTTGTCATCAGGAATCATCCTCAATTGGCTTATTCCTCCAGCTTCATCAGCTACATTTGTCTGATTGAAATACATTCACAAAGAAACTATTTCTTTCCCTGCCTCATTTCCCCACACAGTATAACAAATTAAACTTTAACAAATATATGCTCCCCTTCATTTATCAGATCGCTTGCTACAAAATTCGGATTCATGTTACAATTAAGTTGATGAAAAATGATCTTCCTTGCTTTTATCACAGCCCTGGATACAACTTATGCATTCTTCCTCCATTTTATAGGACAATAACTTCCAACCTCTTAAAGGAGATGGCTCAACACCGCAAGAATCAGGAGCACCAGCAGGCAAGACCATCATCGTTTCCCTACAGCTCAGCCCAAAGCTCCTTTCGGTCAGTGCAAGGCAACACCAGAGGGTCATTCTCACAATTTAGAGGTTTAAAAAGAACATAGAATGTATGACATTTATAGCTTATACCAAGCAGGGGCTTAGAAAGCTTCACCTCTCAGGTATGAATGGGGGAGGCAAGAACCCCCCCCCCCCCTCCCCCCAAATTTCTTTAACTGAGGAGAACATAGAATGTATGACATTGCAGCATTCATAATTCTAAATTGGCAAGAGCATAGAAAGTTTCGCATCTTTGGAGGAGAAGAGGGGGGGGGGGGAAGACCCCTCAAAATTTCCTGTATTTAGCAGATAGATGTTTCATCAAAGTTTGCTGCTCATAATAAAACCTCATGTTAATAGAGTAGCCTTTATAGTTTTACCATTTGCTGAGTAATGTCCATTTAATTTCACCAATTGTTTTAAATGTGATTTGATCGAATTTTTCCATTTTCTCAATGATTCCCCAATTTGACCTACTAACTGATAAGAAAGCATATACTTAGGAAGCTAAAATCCTTTAAGAGGGGTGGGTTTTCTTTCCTGCCTCTAGTTACTATGCTCCTGATAACAGGATGTTTATCAGTGAGAATTTCATGTAGAAAAAATACTGTACATGCTATATTGACTGAAATTAAGCAGATACAATTTCAAAGGTCAAGATTTATGATCTTCAAGTTGTATATTAATACAACAAATTGGTCAGTGAGGATAGAAATCAAAACACACATTTCATTTTAAGGAATGTGCCCATGGAATTTCATTGTAATATATTTGATAGAGGACAATAAAAGAAACAGATTGGTGAAAATACCAACTTAATAACTTATTCCTACAAAAAGTTATTGAATTTAAAAAAAAATCTTGTTCGTGTAAAAGAGATTGTTGGTCTGAGTCTTCTCAATCTGAGTCAATCTGTTTCTTAAATTTTTCTCTATCAGATACATCAATATGAAATTCCATGGAAATATTCCTTGAAGTAGGATTTCTGCACCAGTCATTTCAAGCCAACAATATTACAAATTTATATATTCTTAATGGAACGAGTTAGCTTTACAATTATGTTCCTCCTATTGTTCTATATCATGATGGTCATGTCCGACCACTCAACACAAAGGAGACATAAAGTCTGGCTCTATCTTCATTTAACATGATAGAAATAGTAATTATAAGTCATCTGAAGAAATTTTACATCATACAAAGCAGTTAAGCATGAATATACATTTTCAGTCTAATTCATCCAAACTCACCAGTGTTTATAACTCACTGATGAAAACATCCTTTTAAAAGTCAAAATGAATTCTCAGTCCCCCATTATATGCATGCGACTTGGCCCTGCAGTAACCAAATCCAATATACCTGGCTCTTCACAATTAGTTCCACTGTGTGCATATAGATGATTGGGAGTGTAATTATTAATGCGTAAAATCACTGGTAGGTTTCTTAAATGCTTCTAGCAGTCTAAAAGTCATACCCGCTGAAGTGGAGGCTCTTGCAGGTAAAAAGACTGAAAATTTGTAGCGAGGATTAGGCGTAATGGTATATATTGTCTAATTTATTAAAACCTTAAGTCTGTCAATATAAACGTACATGGAAGCTGCCATTTTGTTTATATGCGCTCTAAAGAATGATATACACCCAATACAAATTAAGAGTATTAATTTATTTCTTTAAAATCTATTTAAAATTGTCTAACTTCTAAGAAATTATTTTTCCATTTGCATCAATCTATGGTTTTTGTTTGTATGTGATATTAATGAATCAAACCCTAAGAACTTCATGTCCAATCATATTGGAAAGATAATCTGAAAGGGAATTCTAAAGAAATCCATTGTGTGCATAGAGCAAATCATTACGCCCAATCCTCGCTAGAAATTTTTAGTCTTTTAACCCACAAGAAGCTCCATTTCGACAGGTACGGCTTTTGACTGCTGGAAGCAATTAAGAAAACCACCACAGATAGTTCAGTGATCTTACGCATCAGTAATGACACTCCCAATCATCTATATGCACACAATAGAACTTATTGTGAAGAGCCAGGTATTGTAGATAGGATTACTGCAAGGCCATAATAATGTGGGGCTGAGAATTCATTTTGACTTTTGAAAGGATGTTATCATCACTGAGTTATAAACACTGGTGATTTTGGGTGCAATCGACTGAAAATTTATAGCCAGAGTTATTCATCATGTGATGTAATCATTGGCATGATTTCAACACAAACTTAGACAAAATGGCAGCGCTCATGTTACAACTTCAAACTTGGATAACTTGGAATGGAATATTTTAGGTTGGGGTTTTTGGTAGTTGGTTTATTTTCTAATTCTCTGTCATATATCATGCTAGAATATTTGACTTTGTCTCTTTTAACTGCAAAAATTTTATCAGCAATTTTGTCATCTTATCATATTTAAGATCAATTTAAAAAAATGTTTTGCAAGGTTTTAATGTTTATATCAAAGTTCTATGTACAGCAGTACAACTTCATGACTGCATTTTGCATATCGAAATTGCTTTAACAGTTTATTTTCTTCATATGTTCAATTTTCTTTTTGTTGACGATGCCAGTTTGGAAAATGTTTCCTGTGTGTTCAAAATATTTAAGGTTTGATTCCATGCTTTGGAAGTTTGTAAAATAAAACTTACTTTGACTTTACTTAAATTGTGTTTGTTTCTTTAGGCTGGGTGATGCTGTGTCTGAGGTTGTGGGGCAGTAAATTTTAACAATTAAAATGTTTTTGCTGTTAAATATTGGTGAAAGGAAAATTATTAGTACATTATCTAAGACTACTCCAAGTAAACAGGGCAGGGGAAAACTGACTTGCATCCTCCTGCTCAAGAGTCAACAGAGAATGTTGCTCTACAAATGTGAAAATTATGCACTTTCTTTACTCCCCCATTCCATAGACCTTTTCATATCGGAATCGGTAATTTCTCGAAATCTCATTTAAATAATGTCACATGGCTGAAATTCACATGACCATAATGGACCAATCCATTTCTGGGAAATCTTGATTGTCTGCACAATTTACTAGCGTATGGGGTCATATGCTATTATAGCAAAAATAGTTACGCGATGTTGAGTTTAAATGACATTGAAAGGAAGTTATCTGTTCTTTCTAAACTGAATTTCCACGCATATTTTCCATAAAATGATGATTTATACTGTAGAAGTAAACTTACAATTTGGAAAGCAAAACTCAGCGTCTATTTGG
>JAIGNY010003391.1:0-67500 GCA_020152595.1 Chiridota heheva | reverse complement strand
TACTACTACCATTTCCGTAGCAGACGACAATTACGTACAACAAGAGCCACGCAATCGCGCAATTGTTTGATATTCTGAGACTGAAGTGAAGACAACTCACCACGATCATACAAACATTACAATGGTTAGGAAAAGTATAATAAATCTATTAATTAAGAAAATCAAAAAGTACGTGCGAAGGCGAGTTTCACTTTCACACCCAGGCTTTAGTCGATGACAATAAAATAATGTTACTCCCTAACTAACGTAGGCTAATACATTTAATAGGCCTAATGTTATTGTTAAAGTAAGTGCTATGTTAATCATTGGGACATTTTTAGTTGTGTACTGTAACTAAGGTTGTTGCAGTTACCCGGTGGTCAAGTAGAGTCAAACTGAAGCAACCCATATTTTCGAGAATGCGATTAGGCTTAGTCCTAGCCAGATTGCATAGTTTGTTTTAGCTAACAGTAACAATTGTATCTGTAATGCTATATTTCAAGCATGACCTTTTTTTTCTTTATCATGACAGACATTTACTAGGCCTAAGCCTATTTTCTTTTGTTTTTAATTAGTTGACGTTTCTTTTTTGCTCTTTTGTTGATGATCTATGATGTTTATTGATTGTCTGGCCTCACAGAGCTAACAAGGCTCTATATTATAAGGCTCACCTGAAACTCAATCTTATGCCAGTGCACCACAACTGGGTTATCAAAGGCTGTGGACATTGACTTGGTTGTTGATGTTATATCTGTCGGTACGTCGTACCCGTGTTCTCGTCCGGGTTGTATTAAGTGTTTCGTGATAGCATTGTTACTATCATAACCGAATACGCAGGCGACGACCCGTCATTGTAATTGTGTGTTCACACGTCGACGCATCAATTTATAGGGGAACATAAGATTATGCATTTGTCAAATGTGTGACTCACCGCTACACTCCCGGACAAGGTGAGTCATTGCACCAACGTGGGTAGACAAAAAATGTACTTTGATGCACCCCTCAGTCACTTGGGTGACTGACATTTTTTGGGAAATGACTTACCCCAAATCAATCACCTCTGTACAAAGTCGATGGATCTGAATTAAATTGGCCCACACTAGAGTCACTCTGGTGACTAACAATTTATAACATTGATGCACATGTAGGTCACTATTTCATGTTGATGACTCACCTTTGACTGACATTGCCGGGGGTAGTAGGGGTGAGTCATTCAATTGACAAGTGCATACAGTCAATGGGAGGGAGTAAAGACACATTTTTCGTGATCTAAAAAAAATTAATCATACCTCAGCTGAAAACTCACAGGAATGTAATTATTATCTGATTTGCAGACTTCCCCCAAAAAAATTGCACCCTGGGATGGCTGAAAACGATGAAAAAACATTGTGTTATGTGTGTAAATCAGCGGATGACATACATGTAAATAGAGCGAGATTAAAGGGATATCTGTTTAAACACTTAATTAATTAACCGAATTAAACTTTTGAGTGCTGGGCGGAAGAGTGAGTCTTAGAGCCGAGTGCTGGGTGGGAATTGCAAGTCCTGGGCGGGCCCGCTCAGCGCCGCCCACCGTAGCTGGAACCCTGATTATGAATATGATTAAGAAAAGTCAACATCTTGGTATATTCATGAAAAAGTATGTGTGACATGATTCCATACATTGAACATAATAACATTGGTGGCAGGTTCTATACAAAGTTTTAACAATGTTGGACATTTCTTGCAAATAGCTTTACAGAGCTGTCAAATATAGGACAATGGCACCTGTGTGGTTTCCACTGGTAGTAAAATGAATTGTAATGGGTAAAACTAATGATAATTTTGATGAAACAATAGTTGCATGAAATTGTAAAAGTACTTTGATTTGTCATCGGCATTCAGAGATTGTTTGTATCGAGACATTATCTTAAAGGAATATTCCCATGGATTTTCATTTGTTCATATATGATAGAGAAAATTTGTAAAAACAAAGTAGTGACAAAATTATGTTTAGAAGTTATAACAATTTAAAAAGTAGAAAAATGTTCTAAAAACACCTTGTACAGTATATGTCCTTCAGCTTGGTGATGCCATCCAGGCATTTCCAGTACAGTAGTTCTCATGTATTTCTTAAAATCTAATCAACACTTTTTTCACATTATCAAACAGCATTTTTGGTTCATTATAAAGATATGGTGGAATATATAATTTACAAGAAAACATTTTGTTTTTTTCTTGGTGTACATCACATTTACAATGAGAAAAAAAAAATCTAAATCATTTTTAAAGAAATACAAAAGATGTTTTGTTGAAATTGTCTCTATGACCTCACAAATGTTGCCAATCAGTCACTTTTGTCCAAATTCAATTTTTTTTTTAAATTTTGTAACTTTTAAACAGAATAAGATATTAACATAGTTTTTTTCAACACTTTGTTTCTTAAATATTTCTTTTTCATATGTGAAAAAATAAAAATCTATGGCAATATTCTTTTAAAATAACAGAATACCCCAATTAATTTCTCCACTTCTGAAAAGTTTGTTTTTGTCTTGCCAAAGAATAACACTAAAAGGTTTTACCGTCTAGTTAAACACACTTTTCCTCAAGTCAAGCTTAGAGAAAGTACACCAGAATATGCAAAAATGATAAAATATCAAACTGTTTTCCAGAAGCCTATGGTTTCTAAAATCTAGATTAACTATTTTTTGTATTACTCATGCATGTTCTATATACTTCATTAAATGATGTCTTTGATGATGTAAAATGGTTTTCTTTTTATCTTGAAAAGTTTTCTTTGTTATCTTTCTTTCCTATCCAGGCAACTGGTTCAGACCAGCTAGTCGGCTATGGGCTTATGTTATTCGCTGGTCTGATTTTTTCATATTATACAATATGGGTCATCATTCTGGTAAGTCCTGAATTGCATTATGGGAAGTAGTAGCATGGTGGGGCCAAAGTTGGTACAGCTAAGGAATTAAAGTCTATTTTTCTTCATCAAAAATTCCAGTGTTTTCCTTGTCAGAAATATAAATTAGTTCTTTGATTTCTCCTCTTTATATCCTGGATAAATTCACAGAAGCTTGATATTTACTTATACAGATATTTGTCAGAGAAATAAGAAGTTTTGTTTGTTTCAGGAAAACTGCAAATACTCAATGTTTGTGCACCAATAATAAACATATACAACTTTCAACAGCTGTATCAGGAAAGTGTAAAGAGGCTTGAATGAAAATATGGGAAGAAAGATTTGAACAATATTTATTTCTAAAGTACTTATTCTTTAAAAATATCATCAGTTTTATTTGAAATTTCTCAAATTAACAGGTGAAGTCTTGAGTTTGATGTTATCTTTTGCGAAGTGGCAGAAATATATTGAGGTGCACAAACTTCAACCCCATAAACTTTGGGCCACTTACTATACTTAATCAAAGTGGATGCTAGCCTTTATCTGCATCATTGAACAGACCCTCGTTGCTTTTAAAAGGGAGGGGAGGGGTGGACAACTCATAGTACCATATATGGCACCTAAACACAAGGAAACAGTCACAGCTCTGAAGCCGGTGGTGGTGCTATTGAAAGTAAAGGATGATTTTTTCCTGTTTAGATTTTTTTAATCTTTGCCACCTTTTGAATTTTGATGTGCTATGTTCTCATCAGGAGGCCAATATTCAAAAGAAGTGGTTATTAGTTCATGTAGTATTAGAGATAATATGCACTATAATAGACCCCTAGGTTTGCTGTTTCACAGGGAAGGCCTGCCCCGCCCCTCTGTGGGCTCACCCTGCAGGCCTGCCCTGTCCTTCTGGGGCCTGCCCTGCTCCTCATCAGAAAAATTGTGTTTGTCTTTTTTTATATTCAATTTTTTTTAAAATTTTTCAATCTTAATTAACCTCATAAATGAATTACCTTACAGAACACAGAATGATAGCATAGTAAGCAATCATTCTGTTTGGCTAATGACTGGTCCTTATCTATCAGAATAGCTAAAATCCCAGAGCTTCTTCACCAGGGGCTTGAGCCTTGAGGGCCCCTGGACTCTCATGCCGGAAAGACGCAGCGCTTTGCGCACACAATAATGTGCCCCTCAACAAGTCTGTATAATATTCTGTATCCATTTTAAGAAAAAGTGAAATGCTTCCCTGTTTTCATTCTTCTACAGCCATTTGTGGAGCCAGATCAGTTCATTCACCAACTCTTTCTTCCAAGACCCCTCGCAGTTATCCTTCCCCTTGTTGCTGGCGTCATTCTCTTGTCATTTATTGGTGAGTTTATTTGGAAGTGTATCCATTCTATATTGCGCCAAGTGATGTTATTGGTCTCTCAATTTGAATCTTTTGAACAAATAGTGTTTTGCCCCTCAAAACTAAGGGGGGAGGAGTCAAACTTTAATGACATTGTTTATATAGATAAACCCTCAGATTGTGGTTGATAAACCCTCAAGATTGTGGTTGCTAAAACACACTCATAATAGTTACCTTTAGTTTGTTGTCACTAAAACATGAATTAAAAGATGGTCTCTTATAAAAAAATGAAAATGCTGTTGCATGCAAATTTAGGAGAGAAAAAAAAAAATGTGAGTTATAGCGGACTTTTTCTGTTTGGTATGTATGGGAAAGAAAGATATGTCCTCACTTTTCAAAGCTGGTCAAAGATTGAACCAGTGTGTTGAAATGTGACCTTGCAATATAAAATGTGCTGTCATAATGGTAAATCCAATAATTTTTTTAATTAATGTTTGAAGAAATACTGTACATAAACATTGTCTTGGATGTACAACTGATTATGACATTACATTGAACACTGGAAAGTCACTTTTCAGCAGTGGTGAAATCTTTGAAATGCAATAACTCTGAAACAGAAAAAGCTATCTGCATAGGGTGTTCTCCAATTTCTTTCTTTAAAGGTATATGGGCAGGTAGAGAATATTTACCCTGATGAAAGAGTTTAAAATTTTGAGCAAAACCGTTTTTAGATGTTCCATAATAGCACTTTTAGTTTTAAGCCGGGGTGGGAGGGGGTGGGGGCACTTCATACCAAAAGTGGTAGAGGTGTGCAGCCTATAACTCAAAACAATACCCGCAGTACGAAAGGATTTTTGATACCTGAAGTATGATATTATACAGTTTTGATACCTGCAGTGTAAAAGAAGTCAATTTTTGATACCTGCAATATTGGGTATTCAATAAAAATATTGTACAAATGGACCAGCAGTATGAAATTAATGGAGTAAAACAACAATATTTTGGAACTGCATTATCAAAATTATGAGCAGTCTGCACTAAGTAAATGATGAACAGTCTGCACTAAGAAAATGATGAACAGTCTGCACTAAGAAAACGATGAACAGTCTGCACTAAGAAAATGATGAACAGTCTGCACTAAGAAAATGATGAACAGTCTGCACTAAGAAAATGATGAACAGTCTGCACTAAGAAAATGATGAACAGTCTGCACTAAGAAAATGATGAAAAAAGACACTTGTACTATGAAAACGATTTTTTTTTTTAAAGGCACCTGCTTGGACGGCATATATATATATATATATGTGAATATATATATATGAATACATATATATGCATATATATATATATATATATATGTATATATATATATGTATATATATATATATATATATATATATATATATATATATATGTATATATATATATATATATATATATATATATATATATATATATATATATATATATATATATATATATATATATATATATATATATATATATATATATATATATATATATATACACACACACATATATACCCCTCTTCCCTTCCCCATATATAGTTTTATATATATAGTTATCATGACAAATTAAAGTACTTTTAATAAGATATTCATGTATAAACAGGAATACAACTAAAATTCTTTGTAATTCCTTTTCAAATATCAAATGTTCTCAATTACACTACTGCTAAATATGGCAGCAGAAGGGAGGGGGTCGGAATTTGTTATATCTGTCAGGAAAGTTAGGAGGATCTTTTATATACAGGAATACTTTCCTTGGCAACTTGCTTGTAAAACTTTTAACATATAAAACATTTTTGTGTATTAATGAATTATGATCATGATACTAAGGCAATAAAATATCTTAAACTAGATTATTAAACACAAAATATTATGATCAAAACAGAGTTTTTCATCTGAAGGACTATTATTAACACCTATCCACAATTAATAGATATGCTGACACATTCAATTTGCTTGTATCAATAAACCAGGGCAATAATTTTATTAGGGCAAGTACCATTATGCACCCCCACCCCCCCAAAAAAAAATATTAATAATTAATGAAGGTCTAAAGAATGTATTTTGGCAACAAAGATTCCATGCATGGCTTGTTTTTTCTGGAAATCTTCAAGTTTCTGGAAATCAACCCTTCAATTATTGAAAAATTTCATTTATTTTAAGTGAAATTTGCTTCAATTTTATGCAATTTTCTTCATTTTTGTGAAATTTTCTTACATTTAAAAAAGTTTCTAATAATTTTCAGGAAATTTCCTTCAATTTTTGTAAAATTTCCTTCATTTTTGTGAAATTTTCTTGAATTTTTTTCATTTTCGGGAAATGTTGGCAAATTTCCAACAATTTTAAGACTCCCCCCCCCCATTCTTTATAAATAGTTTTTGGACTGTGATAATGGACTCATATGTTTTTGCAGGTTCGTTGGGACAAATGATAAAATCCCCCAATGACAAATGTCCATGCCGCTGATATGCAGTTGAACTTCCAATGATCCCATGTATGAAAAATGGGTAGCTCTTTCCACAAAGATAACTCAAGAATGAACATTCTATGCTAATTCTTTTATTCTTATATTCTTGTCCCAGGATTGTTTGCTGCATACATCATGGTCATAAAGAAGAAGAAATCAAAATGAACAACTTTCATCTGGACTTTTTTCTAGGATTTACACTGCCAGAAAATTATACATTCCCAAGTGTAATTCGGTCTTCATCTAGTACATAAGGGACTGTTGTACTTAAGGTCGATGAGTGTCCTGCATTTTGTATGACTATGCGGCAGATATAAAACAATTGCACAATGAGATATGTGCCAGTGCAGTAGATACGTTATACACTACATTTTTTTATGCTAAAATGTTTCAATTAATAAAACAATTTTGCATATTAAACTTATATACGTACTATGGAGATGATAGGCAATGGATTATAAAGATAAACTTGATAAAATGATTCTTTGATCAAGAAGGGTAAAGAAATTACATTTAAATTATACCAGAAGATTACTTGTGGTGAGCATGAAAAAAAAATTAAAATTAAAACCTTTTGATTGGTGATTTCTGTTTTTAATCATTTTGAGCTCGGAAAATCAAACAAGTTTGTGATAAATATAACAGTAATAACACAAACTTCAAGATGTTCTTTTTGTCATCATATGTAGGGAGTAAATAGCTACCCATCTACATCATATGTAGGGGAGTAAATAGTTACCCATCTACATCATATGTAGGAGTAAATAGTTACCCATCTACATCATATGTAGGGAGTAAATAGTTACCCATCTACATCATATGTAGGAGTAAATAGTTACCCATCTACATCATATGTAGGGAGTAAATAGTTACCCATCTATATCATATGTAGGGGAGTAAATAGTTACCCATCTACATCATATGTAGGAGTAAATAGTTACCCATCTACATCATATGTAGGGAGTAAATAGTTACCCATCTACATCATATGTAGGGAGTAAATAGTTACCCATCTACATCATATGTAGGAGTAAATAGTTACCCATCTACATCATATGTAGGAGTAAATAGCTACCCATCTACATCATATGTAGGTAGTAAATAGTTACCCATCTACATCATATGTAGGGAGTAAATAGTTACCCATCTACATCATATGTAGGAAATAGTAAATCATATGTAGTTACCCATCTACATCATATGTAGGGAGTAAATAGTTGCCCATCTAATCATATGTTAGTTACCCATCTACATCATATGTAGGGAGTAAATAGTTACCCATCTACATCATATGTAGGGAGTAAATAGTTACCCATCTACATCATATGTAGGGAGTAAATAGTTACCCATCTACATCATATGTAGGTAAATAGTAAATAGTTACCCATCTACATCATATGTAGGGAGTAAATAGTTACCCATCTACATCATATGTAGGGAGTAAATAGTTACCCATCTACATCATATGTAGGGAGTAAATAGTTACCCATCTACATCATATGTAGGGAGTAAATAGTTACCCATCTACATCATATGTAGGGAGTAAATAGTTAATAAATTTACCCATCTACATCATATGTAGGGAGTAAATAGTTACCCATCTACATCATATGTGGGAGTAAATAGTTGCCCATCTATAGTTAAATAGTTACCCATCTACATCATATGTAGGGTAAATAGTTACCCATCTACATCATATGTAGGGAGTAAATAGTTACCCATCTACATCATATGTAGGGAGTAAATAGTTACCCATCTACATCATATGTAGGGAGTAAATAGTTACCCATCTACATCATATGTAGGGTAAATAGTTACCCATCTACATCATATGTAGGGAGTAAATAGTTACCCATCTACATCATATGTAGGGAGTAAATAGTTACCCATCTCATCATATGTAGGGAGTAAATAGTTACCCATCATCATGTAGGGAGTAAATAGTTACCCATCTACATCATATGTAGGGAGTAAATAGTTACCCATCTACATCATATGTAGGTAGTAAATAGTTACCCATCTACATCATATGTAGGGAGTAAATAGTTACCCATCTACATCATATGTAGGGAGTAAATAGTTACCCATCTACATCATATGTAGGGAGTAAATAGTTACCCATCTACATCATATGTAGGGAGTAAATAGTTACCCATCTACATCATATGTAGGGAGTAAATAGTTACCCATCTACATCATATGTAGGTAGTAAATAGTTACCCATCTACATCATGTAGGGAGTAAATAGTTACCCATCTACATCATATGTAGGGGAGTAAATAGTTACCCATCTACATCATATGTAGGGAGTAAATAGTTACCCATCTACATCATATGTAGGGAGTAAATAGTTACCCATCTACATCATATGTAGGGAGTAAATAGTTACCCATCTACATATCATATGTAGGGAGTAAATAGTTACCCATCTACATCATATGTAGGGAGTAAATAGTTACCCATCTACATCATATGTAGGGAGTAAATAGTTACCCATCTACATCATATGTAGGGAGTAAATAGTTACCCATCTACATCATATGTAGGGAGTAAATAGTTACCCATCATCATATGTAGGGAGTAAATAGTTACCCATCTACATCATATGTAGGGTAAATAGTTACCCATCTACATCATATGTAGGGAGTAAATAGTTACCCATCTACATCATATGTAGGGAGTAAATAGTTACCCATCTACATCATATGTAGGGAGTAAATAGTTACCCATCTACATCATATGTAGGGTAAATAGTTACCCATCTACACATCATATGTAGGGTAAATAGTTACCCATCTACATCATATGTAGGGAGTAAATAGTTACCCATCTACATCATATGTAGGGTAAATAGTTACCCATCTACATCATATGTAGGGAGTAAATAGTTACCCATCTACATCATATGTAGGGAGTAAATAGTTACCCATCTACATCATATGTAGGGAGTAAATAGTTACCCATCTACATCATATGTAGGAGTAAATAGTTACCCATCTACATCATATGTAGGAGTAAATAGTTACCCATCTACATCATATGTAGGGGTAAATAGTTACCCATCTACATCATATGTAGGGAGTAAATAGTTACCCATCTACATCATATGTAGGGAGTAAATAGTTACCCATCTACATCATATGTAGGGAGTAAATAGTTACCCATCTACATCATATGTAGGGAGTAAATAGTTACCCATCTACATCATATGTAGGGAGTAAATAGTTACCCATCTACATCATATGTAGGGAGTAAATAGTTACCCATCTACATCATATGTAGGTAGTAAATAGTTACCCATCTACATCATATGTAGGGAGTAAATAGTTACCCATCTACATCATATGTAGGGTAAATAGTTACCCATCTACATCATATGTAGGGAGTAAATAGTTACCCATCTACATCATATGTAGGGGGTAAATAGTTACCCATCTACATCATATGTAGGGAGTAAATAGTTACCCATCTACATCATATGTAGGGAGTAAATAGTTACCCATCTACATCATATGTAGGGGTAAATAGTTACCCATCTACATCATATGTAGGGAGTAAATAGTTACCCATCTACATCATATGTAGGGGAGTAAATAGTTACCCATCTACATCATATGTAGGGAGTAAATAGTTACCCATCTACATCATATGTAGGGAGTAAATAGTTACCCATCTACATCATATGTAGGGAGTAAATAGTTACCCATCTACATCATATGTAGGGAGTAAATAGTTACCCATCTACATCATATGTAGGGTAAATAGTTACCCATCTACATCATATGTAGGGTAAATAGTTACCCATCTACATCATATGTAGGGAGTAAATAGTTACCCATCTACATCATATGTAGGGAGTAAATAGTTACCCATCTACATCATATGTAGGGAGTAAATAGTTACCCATCTACATCATATGTAGGGAGTAAATAGTTACCCATCTACATCATATGTAGGGTAAATAGTTACCCATCTACATCATATGTAGGGAGTAAATAGTTACCCATCTACATCATATGTAGGGAGTAAATAGTTACCCATCTACATCATATGTAGGGGTAAATAGTTACCCATCTACATCATATGTAGGGAGTAAATAGTTACCCATCTACATCATATGTAGGGAGTAAATAGTTACCCATCTACATCATATGTAGGGAGTAAATAGTTACCCATCTACATCATATGTAGGAGTAAATAGTTACCCATCTACATCATATGTAGGAGTAAATAGTTACCCATCTACATCATATGTAGGGAGTAAATAGTTACCCATCTATGTAGGGAGTAAATAGTTACCCATCTACATCATATGTAGGGAGTAAATAGTTACCCATCTACATCATATGTAGGGAGTAAATAGTTACCCATCTACATCATATGTAGGGAGTAAATAGTTACCCATCTACATCATATGTAAAGTAGGAGTAAATAGTTACCCATCTACATCATATGTAGGGAGTAAATAGTTACCCATCTACATCATGTGTAGGGAGTAAATAGTTACCCATCTACATCATATGTAGGGAGTAAATAGTTACCCATCTACATCATATGTAGGGGGTAAATAGTTACCCATCTACATCATATGTAGGGAGTAAATAGTTACCCATCTACATCATATGTAGGGAGTAAATAGTTACCCATCTACATCATATGTAGGGAGTAAATAGTTACCCATCTACATCATATGTAGGAGTAAATAGTTACCCATCTACATCATATGTAGGGATCTAATCATAGTAAATAGTTACCCATCTACATCATATGTAGGGAGTAAATAGTTACCCATCTACATCATATGTAGGGAGTAAATAGTTACCCATCTACATCATATGTAGGTAGTAAATAGTTACCCATCTACATCATATGTAGGGTAAATAGTTACCCATCTGCATCATATGTAGGGAGTAAATAGTTACCCATCTACATCATATGTAGGGAGTAAATAGTTACCCATCTACATCATATGTAGGGAGTAAATAGTTACCCATCTACATCATATGTAGGGAGTAAATAGTTACCCATCTACATCATATGTAGGGAGTAAATAGTTACCCATCTACATCATATGTAGGGAGTAAATAGTTACCCATCTACATCATATGTAGGGAGTAAATAGTTACCCATCTACATCATATGTAGGAGTAAATAGTTACCCATCTACATCATATGTAGGGAGTAAATAGTTACCCATCTACATCATATGTAGGGAGTAAATAGTTACCCATCTACATCATATGTAGGGAGTAAATAGTTACCCATCTACATCATATGTAGGGAGTAAATAGTTACCCATCTACATCATATGTAGGAGTAAATAGTTACCCATCTACATCATATGTAGGGAGTAAATAGTTACCCATCTACATCATATGTAGGGAGTAAATAGTTACCCATCTACATCATATGTAGGGAGTAAATAGTTACCCATCTACATCATATGTAGGGAGTAAATAGTTACCCATCTACATCATATGTGGTAGGAGTAAATAGTTACCATCTACATCATATGTAGGGAGTAAATAGTTACCCATCTACATCATATGTAGGGAGTAAATAGTTACCCATCTACATCATATGTAGGGAGTAAATAGTTACCCATCTACATCATATGTAGGGAGTAAATAGTTACCCATCTACATCATATGTAGGGAAATAGTAAATAGTTAAATAGTTACCATCTACATCATATGTAGGGAGTAAATAGTTACCCATCTACATCATATGTAAGTAAATAGTTACCCATCTACATCATATGTAGGGAGTAAATAGTTACCCATCTACATCATATGTAGGGAGTAAATAGTTACCCATCTACATCATATGTAGGGAGTAAATAGTTACCCATCTACATCATATGTAGGGAGTAAATAGTTACCCATCTACATCATATGTAGGGAGTAAATAGTTACCCATCTACATCATATGTAGGTTACCCATCTACATCATATGTAGTAAATAGTTACCCATCTACATCATATGTAGGGAGTAAATAGTTACCCATCTACATCATATGTAGGGAGTAAATAGTTACCCATCTACATCATATGTAGGAGTAAATAGTTACCCATCTACATCATATGTAGGTAGTAAAATAGTTACCCATCTACATCATATGTAGGGAGTAAATAGTTACCCATCTACATCATATGTAGGGAGTAAATAGTTACCCATCTACATCATATGTAGGGAGTAAATAGTTACCCATCTACATCATATGTAGGGAGTAAATAGTTACCCATCTACATCATATGTAGAGTAAATAGTTACCCATCTACATCATATGTAGGGAGTAAATAGTTACCCATCTACATCATATGTAGGGAGTAAATAGTTACCCATCTACATCATATGTAGGGAGTAAATAGTTACCCATCTACATCATATGTAGGAGTAAATAGTTACCCATCTACATCATATGTAGGGAGTAAATAGTTACCCATCTACATCATATGTAGGGAGTAAATAGTTACCCATCTACATCATATGTAGGGAGTAAATAGTTACCCATCTACATCATATGTAGGGAGTAAATAGTTACCCATCTCATATGTAGGGGTAAATAGTTACCCATCATATGTAGGAGTAAATAGTTACCCATCTACATCATATGTAGGAGTAAATAGTTACCCATCTACATCATATGTAGGGTAAATAGTAAATAGTTACCCATCTACATCATATGTAGGAGTAAATAGTTACCCATCTACATCATATGTAGGGAGTAAATAGTTACCCATCTACATCATATGTAGGGAGTAAATAGTTACCCATCTACATCATATGTAGGGTAAATAGTAAATCATATGTAGTAAATAGTTACCCATCTACATCATATGTAGGGAGTAAATAGTTACCCATCTACATCATATGTAGGGGAGTAAATAGTTACCCATCTACATCATATGTAGGGAGTAAATAGTTACCCATCTACATCATATGTAGGAGTAAATAGTTACCCATCTACATCATATGTAGGGAGTAAATAGTTACCCATCTACATCATATGTAGAGTAAATAGTTACCCATCTACATCATATGTAGGGAGTAAATAGTTACCCATCTACATCATATGTAGGGAGTAAATAGTTACCCATCTACATCATATGTAGGGAGTAAATCATTACCCATCTACATCATATGTAGGGAGTAAATAGTTACCCATCTACATCATATGTAGGAGTAAATAGTTACCCATCTACATCATATGTAGGGAGTAAATAGTTACCCATCTACATCATATGTAGGGAGTAAATAGTTACCCATCTACATCATATGTAGGGAGTAAATAGTTACCCATCTACATCATATGTAGGGGAGTAAATAGTTACCCATCTACATCATATGTAGGGTAAATAGTTACCCATCTACATCATATGTAGGGAGTAAATAGTTACCCATCTACATCATATGTAGGGAGTAAATAGTTACCCATCTACATCATATGTAGGGAGTAAATAGTTACCCATCTACATCATATGTAGGGAGTAAATAGTTACCCATCTACATCATATGTAGGGGAGTAAATAGTTACCCATCTACATCATATGTAGGGAGTAAATAGTTACCCATCTACATCATATGTAGGGAGTAAATAGTTACCCATCTACATCATATGTAGGGAGTAAATAGTTACCCATCTACATCATATGTAGGGAGTAAATAGTTACCCATCTACATCATATGTAGGGAGTAAATAGTTACCCATCTACATCATATGTAGGGAGTAAATAGTTACCCATCTACATCATATGTAGGAGTAAATAGTTACCCATCTACATCATATGTAGGGAGTAAATAGTTACCCATCTACATCATATGTAGGGAGTAAATAGTTACCCATCTACATCATATGTAGGAGTAAATAGTTACCCATCTACATCATATGTAGGGAGTAAATAGTTACCCATCTACATCATATGTAGGGGTAAATAGTTACCCATCTACATCATATGTAGGGAGTAAATAGTTACCCATCTACATCATATGTAGGGAGTAAATAGTTACCCATCTACATCATATGTAGGAGTAAATAGTTACCCATCTACATCATATGTAGGGAGTAAATAGTTACCCATCTACATCATATGTAGGAGTAAATAGTTACCCATCTACATCATATGTAGGGGAGTAAATAGTTACCCATCTACATCATATGTAGGGAGTAAATAGTTACCCATCTACATCATATGTAGGGAGTAAATAGTTACCCATCTACATCATATGTAGGGTAGTAAATAGTTACCCATCTACATCATATGTAGGGAGTAAATAGTTACCCATCTACATCATATGTAGGGAGTAAATAGTTACCCATCTACATCATATGTAGGAGTAAATAGTTACCCATCTACATCATATGTAGGGAGTAAATAGTTACCCATCTACATCATATGTAGGAGTAAATAGTTACCCATCTACATCATATGTAGGGTAAATAGTTACCCATCTACATCATATGTAGGGAGTAAATAGTTACCCATCTACATCATATGTAGGGAGTAAATAGTTACCCATCTACATCATATGTAGGGAGTAAATAGTTACCCATCTACATCATATGTAGGGAGTAAATAGTTACCCATCTACATCATATGTAGGGAGTAAATAGTTACCCATCTACATCATATGTAGGGGTAAATAGTTACCCATCTACATCATATGTAGGGAGTAAATAGTTACCCATCTACATCATATGTAGGGTAAATAGTTACCCATCTACATCATATGTAGGGAGTAAATAGTTACCCATCTACATCATATGTAGGAGTAAATAGTTACCCATCTACATCATATGTAGGGAGTAAATAGTTACCCATCTACATCATATGTAGGGTTACCCAGTAAATAGTTACCCATCTACATCATATGTAGGGAGTAAATAGTTACCCATCTACATCATATGTAGGGAGTAAATAGTTACCCATCTACATCATATGTAGGGTAAATAGTTACCCATCTACATCATATGTAGGGAGTAAATAGTTACCCATCTACATCATATGTAGGGAGTAAATAGTTACCCATCTACATCATATGTAGGGAGTAAATAGTTACCCATCTACATCATATGTAGGGAGTAAATAGTTACCCATCTACATCATATGTAGGGAGTAAATAGTTACCCATCTACATCATATGTAGGGAGTAAATAGTTACCCATCTACATCATATGTAGGAGTAAATAGTTACCCATCTACATCATATGTAGGGAGTAAATAGTTACCCATCTACATCATATGTAGGGAGTAAATAGTTACCCATCTACATCATATGTAGGGAGTAAATAGTTACCCATCTACATCATATGTAGGGAGTAAATAGTTACCCATCTACATCATATGTAGGAGTAAATAGTTACCCATCTACATCATGTAGGAGTAAATAGTTACCCATCTACATCATATGTAGGGAGTAAATAGTTACCCATCTACATCATATGTAGGAGTAAATAGTTACCCATCTACATCATATGTAGGGAGTAAATAGTTACCCATCTACATCATATGTAGGAGTAAATAGTTACCCATCTACATCATATGTAGGGAGTAAATAGTTACCCATCTACATCATATGTAGGGAGTAAATAGTTACCCATCTACATCATATGTAGGAGTAAATAGTTGCCCATCTACATCATCATGTAGGGAGTAAATAGTTACCCATCTACATCATATGTAGGGAGTAAATAGTTACCCATCTACATCATATGTAGGAGTAAATAGTTACCCATCTACATCATATGTAGGAGTAAATAGTTACCCATCTACATCATATGTAGGGAGTAAATAGTTACCCATCTACATCATATGTAGGGAGTAAATAGTTACCCATCTACATCATATGTAGGGAGTAAATAGTTACCCATCTACATCATATGTAGGGAGTAAATAGTTACCCATCTACATCATATGTAGGAGTAAATAGTTACCCATCTACATCATATGTAGGGAGTAAATAGTTACCCATCTACATCATATGTAGGGGAGTAAATAGTTACCCATCTACATCATATGTAGGGAGTAAATAGTTACCCATCTACATCATATGTAGGGAGTAAATAGTTACCCATCTACATCATATGTAGAGTAAATAGTTACCCATCTACATCATATGTAGGGAGTAAATAGTTACCCATCTACATCATATGTAGGGAGTAAATAGTTACCCATCTACATCATATGTAGGGAGTAAATAGTTACCCATCTACATCATATGTAGGGAGTAAATAGTTACCCATCTACATCATATGTAGGGAGTAAATAGTTACCCATCTACATCATATGTAGGGGAGTAAATAGTTACCCATCTACATCATATGTAGGGAGTAAATAGTTACCCATCTACATCATATGTAGGGAGTAAATAGTTACCCATCTACATCATATGTAGGGAGTAAATAGTTACCCATCTACATCATATGTAGGGAGTAAATAGTTACCCATCTACATCATATGTAGGAGTAAATAGTTAAACATCATATGTAGGAGTAAATAGTTACCCATCTACATCATATGTAGGGAGTAAATAGTTACCCATCTACATCATATGTAGGGAGTAAATAGTCCCATCTACATCATGTAGGGAGTAAATAGTTACCCATCTACATCATATGTAGGGAAATAGTATCTAATCATATGTAGGGGTAAATAGTTACCCATCATATGTAGGGAGTAAATAGTTACCCATCTACATCATATGTAGGTAGTAAATAGTTACCCATCTACATTATATGTAGGGGAGTAAATAGTTACCCATCTACATCATATGTAGGGAGTAAATAGTTACCCATCTACATCATATGTAGGGAGTAAATAGCTACCCATCTACATCATATGTAGGTAGTAAATAGTTACCCATCTACATCATATGTAGGTAGTAAATAGCTACCCATCTACATCATATGTAGGTAGTAAATAGTTACCCATCTACATTATATGTAGGGAGTAAATAGTTACCCATCTACATCATATGTAGGGAGTAAATAGTTACCCATCTACATCATATGTAGGGAGTAAATAGTTACCCATCTATATCATATGTAGGGAGTAAATAGATACCCAACTTGACATTTGAAGAGAAGCAATCACCCTGATATGCAGGCGATTGGCTCAAATTTCATACTTGCATCCCAAAATATCTTAAATTGATCAAGTTGAGAAGCAAGTTGACCATTCATACTGGAATGGCGGAATTGTGGTCTCCCTTTGCAGATGAACAATTTTTGTAGAGAATCAGAATGAGGTACTTCTACGAGGGAATTGGGAATATGTATATTTGCTATTCTTGGCTTCTCTTGGTATTATGTACATGATGCATTTAATAATACATGATTTTTTCTTGATTTTTTGTACATTTGTACATTTCTCAGAAAATAAAGATGAAATTACATGACATTCTGTGTACTAAAACTATTTTTCATTCCTATAATTCCCTTGCCAGACAGGAAATGCCATGGGGACTTGCGTCTCACTCAGACATGGGTGAAGAGTAATCTTACGAGACGGGCACCAGAAAGGGTGACCTGCATTTCAGTCAATTCAGGTCAGAAAATGGTTATGAGAGATCTTGGGGGACAGGACTGAAAAGGGGGACAGGACTGAAAAGGGGGCCAGGACTGAAAAGGGGGCCAGGACTGAATAGGGGGCCTGCACTTTAGTCACAAAAGGGTTAAGATTTTGGGGAACAGGGACTGGAAATTAGGAGGGAGGCTGCACTTCAGTGGACTTAAGTAAGACAAGGGTTAGAGTAATCTTGGGGGACATGAAGTGGAAGAAAAAAAAATACAAGCTTAAAGAAATTGGCCTAATTTTGCTTAAAATTTGCCATTTATGTCGATATTTTCTTAAGATTTTGACTTTTTTATTTAAAAGTTTATTGTCTGTTTGTTTGTTTGTTTGATGAAGGCTTAACTGTGTCAAATTGTGCCTGAGAGGTTAGATCATTCCAAAGGTAGGAAGAAAAGAAAACAGGGGAGTTTGAGAGAACACAAGAACTAAATGCCAGAAAGCTGGGATCGAGAGAGGAGGTGCATGGGTGAAAAAGAAAGTACAGAGAGGGGGTGGGAGAGGAGGACTAAATATGGTTGCAGAGGGAAGCATGATGAAGGAAGGAGATAATTTTATCTGGAGGGTTTTTCTGGAAGAGCTCGGCTATTGAGTTGTGGGGAGTGAGGCAAGCTCTGGAAAGGTTGTACAGGGGCAAGCAAGGAGAATGTGATGGACTGTGAGGGTGCAATGGCAATTGTTGCTGAGGGGTTGGGGGAGCCAATAAAGAGGTGGGAGTGAGTGAGGTGGGTGTGACCTATTCTAAGACGGGTATTGTGAACGTTGTCTTGTCACCTTTTTTGGAGCCATCAGTATAGATGGAGGTGTAGTTTGAGAGTTGGTTGTGGAGGTTGATGAAAAGGTTAGGGTTGGTTTGGGTTTTGTGATGAGTGGAGTGGCCCAGGGAGGAAAAGTGGACCAGGAGAAGGTGCCAAGAGTGGCTGGGTTGATGCCGAGATGGAGGTCTGATTTGATGCGTAATCTGAAGGGAGGGAATAGGGGGTTTTAGTCCTATCAAAGAGGGTGGAGAAATTGGGGTACCTAGTGAGGTTGTAAACAGGATTCTGGGTGTTGGTGAGGTAGGCACAGGAGAGGCTAAGCTTTTTACAACTTAGCAGAAAGGGGGCTTCGTTGGCTTTAACATAAAGGCTGGTGATTGGGAAGACCCTGTAGGCACCCAGACAAAGCCCGAGGGCTTCATTTTGGATGTGGTCGAGGTAAGAGTTTTGAGCGACACAGTAGACAATAATGACATAGTCAATCTTGGCATGAATGGTAGGGGATATTATCTGGGCCCTTGGAGGTGCAGCCAGCGTTGTGGATGGCTTTGTTTAATTCAGAAAGGGTGAGAGGGGTGTTGTAGTTCTCGGAGGAAAAGGTGATACTCCAGGCTTCATCACGAGCTTTTTTGGTTTTGAAAGCATTGGGCTAGTTGGCCGAGGACGATAGATGGTTAACGATGTCCTTTTTTGCGGTGAGAAGGTTACCATTTCATGGGAGATGTGAGACTTGCCCATCCTGCCATAAAAGCTGTTAACCATTCTCCAAATCTTCTTAGTGGGGGTGTTTGGTGGTGAGAGAAGAGATGAATTTGTTCCAAGTGTTGGTTTAAGTGTCCTTGATAGATGATAGTGTGCCTGTCTTTGGCACAGCTGATGCGAAAGAGGTCGAGGTTGTGGGTGGTCGGGTTAGTTTTAAAGGTCCTGAGGGCCCCTTTCCTGTCCTTGATGGCAGTTTTGTAGTCATCGTTGAACCAGGGGTTGGGGTTTGGGGAATGGAGCAGGTGGCGATGTTGATAAAGATGTTACTGAAGTTTGACATGGGATCCTCACCCTCGAGGAGATGGGGGGAGAGGTGCGAGTCGCAGAGGGTTTTGAAAAAGGGCCAGTCGTCCTTTTTGAGGTTCCAACTGAGGGTATGGTCTGTGGGGGTTTGAAGGTTGGAGTGAATAAGAAGAGGGTAATGGTCACTACCACAGAGATCAGCTAAAATGAAGGTTGGCGAACAGTTAGATTAATACAGGTGAGGGAGCCTGTGGTAGGTGGGGGAATTAGTGTTGAGCAAGAAGAGGCTGTGCTGTCGAAGAGTGTTTTCAACAGCTTGCCTATGGGGGTGGTGGTATTGGAGCCCCATAGGAGATTGTGGGCGTTGAAGTCACCAAGAAGGATAAAGGGGGAGGGGAGCTAAAAGATGAGGTTGTTAAGGTTAGTTGGCTGAACATTGGCATGTGGAGGTAGGGGGATAGATATTGCAAAGAGTGAAGATTAGATTTTGTGGAGGGAGATGGACATACAGATGGCCTGAAGGTTGGTGTTCACATGAACAGGGCTGTGTAGGATATCATGTCTAACGTGAATGGTGACGCCCCCATAGGCCCTGTCGGCGTCCACTTGATGTTTATGGTAGCAAGCGAAGTTGTTGAGGGAATAATGGTCAGTGGTTTTCAAGGTTTCTTGTAGGCAGAAGACGACCGGAGTGAAGGTGGTTGCCAGTAGGTTTATTTCTTCAGATTTGGCCTTAAGACTCCCTGATGTTCCATCGTATAATGTTGTGGGTGTTATTGTAATTGTTTGTGTAGCACACCATAAGGAGGCAGGGGATTATCTGGAGGAAGATCTGTTGGCTCTTTAGTTGGCTTTTTTTGCTTTGGATCTGTTCCTGTTTCTTTGGGAGCAGTTGTTTTTAAAAAGTTCGACAAGAAGTATGTTCGGGGTGTTTGGTTTATTGTCTTAGCATTTATGAAAACCAGACATGTAGTGATAGAAAATGAAAGGTAAGTTCTAAAAAAAATAATCACGTTTTACCGCGTGAGGATTCAAGGGTAAAAGAAATTTTGTGGTATGGGAAAAAAAGGGGGAGGGGGTGGGGGGGGCTGTACCTCACTCAATTTCAGACTGACAGGGGTTATGAGATATTTTGTGGGATGGAGACAGGAAAGGGTGGGGATCCTGGACTTTGGCTAAGTTCTTGATGTGTATTCAATTCCGGAAAGGGTACATGTGAGTTTTCACTTATATGAAAAAGTCATACAAATTGGTCAAAAGTGTATCCCTAATACATAAGCTTAAAGACCGAAAACACAAAAATTGCTTCAATTTTTTTAAAAACCTTTATTCTTTCATTATTATCCTTTTCGCTTGTGGAACTAAAATATGTACAAATGGTATAAAAGAGCAAAATCTTTAAAAGAATCATCACTTATAAACAATGATTATGATATGAGAAAAAAACAGATGGAGATCCAAGAATATAAATCACTTGACCTTGTCTGACTGGGCATTATCTACCTACTGTAGTGTAGCGGTCATCATACCTGTCTACAGACCACGAGGCCCTGGGTTTAAAGCCTGGGTTGGGTAGAAACGCCAGTGCACCACAACTGGTTATCAAAGGCCGTGGACATTAACTTGATTGTCGATGTTATGTCTGTCCGTACGTCGTACCTGTGTTCTCGTCCGGGTCGTATTAAACGTTTCGTGATAGCATTGTTACTATCATAACCGAATACGCAGGCGACGACCCCGTCATTGTATTTGTGTGATCACTCGTTGTCGTCGTCGACTTTTCCTGGGTTGGGTAGACACGCCAGTGCACCACCACAACTGGTTATCAAAGGCCGTGGACATTGACTTGGTTGTCGATGTTATGTCTGTCCGTACGTCATACCTGTGTTCTCGTACGGGTCGTATTAAGCGTTTCGTGATAGCATTGTTACTATCATAACCGAATACGCAGGCGACGACCCCGTCATTGTAATTGTGTGTTCACTCGTCGTCACCTGACTGGGAAACACCAAATAAGTTAGAAGCCGCTAAGTCCGGATTTTTTCTTTTAACTTTTTTATTTTTTCCATATTCCAAATATCAGGAACCAGTATTAAGTTTAATTTTATGTGAGCTATATGATATTAATTTTAGCAACTGGTATATCTATCCTTCCTTTAAACAACCGAATGATGAATGAATTCTATGCCAGTTTTATATGCGTTATGCGAGTTTAAGTGTCAGCATAAGAACCGTTCCCTCTGACCCTGCCTGGTAGTACTTTATTCATTGCAGCTATTTCTTAAATATCAAAAAGAATGATAAAAAGTTTTAAAAAACAATGCAGCTTAATTAACAATGAAATGGGAAAACATACTTAAAACGAAGTAAATTAACCATGGAACTGAAAGTAGTAAATTAATTAAGATATGAATGATATCAATTTTCAACATATTAAGAACAAACTTTTAAAATAAAGTCCCAAGCCAAGATGGAAAAAAAGGTTGGTCAAGTAAAACTGGAATAATTATCAAAGTACACAAGAATCTTGGAGAATAAAACATCATAAATTACACATCTACAACAATGGATGGTTACACACCAACTACGTAAGACATTAAAACTAATGACAAACTCTTAAAACATCAATTTGCAAAGGTAGCAGATGTAAAATTGGTACAATAAAAAATACTGTTCAGATGGCTGATATTTACTATATTACATTAGTACGGAAATGACAATTTCTTTTTTATTTTACATTGAAATACATGACAAATTAAAAACCAAAGTTTCAATTTACACTGGATCTAAGGGGCATCCGCAGAAATAATTTCGGTTTGTAATCCTACGAGTTTATTACCAAAGCTAAGGTAATGACGACCCGTAAAGTTAATGGTCACTTCTTTTAACCTTTCTAATGACCTCTGATCTTGTTTGAAAAGAATTTTATCCTATTTTCTTCTTTCTTTGTGGTAATAATTTATTGGTTCACTCGTCTGGCAACGATTTTTCTATCAAATGAACATCTGAAAGGATGCATCCCACACAAAGCACAAAACTTCAGACCTTTGAGAGGTGACTGTATTTCCCTGCCCCCTTGCCTGAGAGGTGAATGTATTTCCCTGCCCCCTGCCTGAGAGGTAATGTATTTCCCTTCCCCCTGCCTGAGAGGTGAATGTATTTCCCTGCCCGAGAGGTAAATGTATTTCCCTGCCCCTGCCTGAAAAGTGAATGTATTTCCCTGCCCCCTGCCTAAAAGGTGAATGTATTTCCCTGCCCCCTGCCCAATCAAGAACAAAAAAACAAATAAAACTTGATTTACTGATTTTATAAGCGCCACCCCACCTATTCACACTCCCAAGCATATCACCACGTTATTTACTTATTACTGATTTAATTCTAATGAATTTTGGGGGTATGGTGAATTTCTTTAAGAGCTGCTTTCACCTTCAAAACAAAATAATTGATCAGTTTGGTCTGCCAAGCAAATGAACTACTGTTAGTGCAACTGTTTTTTTATGCCTAACTCCCCATGTTTTGCTTACAGCCCTGATTGTCATCCTCTACAGACCTGCCAACCTTTAGGATCACCAAACTGTATTCTGGAACTACAAAAGCTGTATTTTTGATTAAAAAAACTGTACTCTTCAAACAAAATGTACAAAACAAAGGTTTACTGTGGCTGAAAAATAATTACCACTCTACTTTTAATTTCTCTTATTGTACGAGTCTGAATCGGTTAAGTCGGCAAAACCAATCCTTCAAGAGGACATGAACGCCAACCAAGCGTAAAAAAAAAAAAAAAAAATTACAAAAATAAATAAATCGTATTCTGGTGCCAAAAAACGTACAATCGTATTCTCAACATTTTCCCGTATTTTATACGGCAAATTCGTACTAGTTGGCAGGTCTGCTTCTAGCTCTTGCCCCTCCCCACCTACACCACAACAAATGTGCTACTCTGTGGAGAACAAAGTTGTTCTAACCAATAATTCTATAAATACTATACAAACAGCAGCAGAGAAAGTCTTATCGAGGCCAAAACTCCTCAATACTCACAAGAGTTGTTTTGCTGTACATTACTAGTTTCAAAATAATACCCATATTCTTTTAATAATACCTCAAACTTATGACTAGTTACACCAAAAGTATCAACTATTTCTCCTAAAAAATGTCTATGCATAGCGTTATTCACAAAAGACATACGGAACTTTGTACACATTTCTACACTTACTTTGATCAGTACTTGCAGAAAAAATCTAAAACTTCTCCAAATAAAAACAAAAAAAAACCTTCACATCTTAAATATTCAATATACAGAGAACAAAAAAAACGAAACAAAAATTACTGTAATCATCTTTAAACATAATCAAAATCTAAACATTTTTGAGTTTCACTCACATTTTGGCTACTGCTGATAATATTTATAATTCAGCTTCTGACACTGATACATCACAATGGCAAAATACTTCATATCAAGACTTAAATATCAAAATTAATTTGGTCCATATCAAAAGACACTGATATAACTGATAAATTCATGATCACTAGCTTCGTGACCCTATATCTAACAGAGACGTAGCCAGAAATTTGCATTGGGGGAGGGGGAGAGGGGATGGGGAGAGGGGGGGAGAGGGGGGGCAAGTTATTCAGAAATAATAACATGCATAAAATCTATATGGTCTAGACCTTAATAGTTGACTCTGGCAGTCAGGGGTGTGAAACAAAATAATCTACTGACACAATCTAAATTATTTCCATTTTTCTACACTTTTATAAACATACTGCAAATATAGACTTGGTTTGTTTGATTGATGAGGGCTTAACAGCACCACGACAACGAGGGTCAAATTGTGCCTGAGAGGTCAGATCATTCTAGAGGTAGGAAGGAAAGGAAACAGGGGGAGAATGAGAGAAATTCAAGAACAAAAGGTCAAAAAGCTGTGATCGAGAGGGGAGGTGCATGCTTGAAACAAAAACAAAGTAGAGAGGGGGTGGAGGAGGAGAATTACATATGGTTGTAGAGGGAGGCATGATGAAGGAAGGAGATAATTTTCACCAGAGGATTTTTCTGGGAGAACTCAGTAATTCAGTTGTGGGGAGCGAGGGAAGCTCTGGGAAAGTTGTACAGGGGGCAAGCAAGGAGAACGTGATGGATTGTGAGGGTGCAAATATAGAGACCCACAAAATTCTGATGCAAAGGAGAGGGAGGGAAGGGGTGAGGTCTCTCAGGCTACGTCCCTGACTTCAACAGTCCAACCTATCCCTACTGTTTGCGACTGATGTTATCACAATTAATTTTGTATCAGAAATTGATACACTTAAAATACATTCTTTTCAAATAGTAAAAAATATACAAAATGGCAGTGAGAAGTTTAGCATAGCTTAAATACGACAACAGCTTAAGTACAATAACTATATATCAATAGAAAAATGGTCTTAAGGCACAAATTCTTCACTTGTATACAATATTTATAGTTGACCAGTTTAAAACAATACAATGCCCAGGTCCAAAGGAACACTCTTTTCTTAGGGCAAAAACCTGAAGTTCACAATAAACAACTTTTCCCCACCAGCATTTACACACTAATGATGTCAAATGAAGTGTATAATTGGAATTGACTAAGAGCCTTTTTGTTAAAAAACTTTAAAAATTGGTGCCGTTACCTGAAAAAGAGACAAGTTTTTGAATTAGCAAAACAATTGCATTTTAGATCTTTTATGATGCACTTCAGGGTTATAAAAAAACCACCAAGTTACTTAAAAAAAGCTAACCTCAGTTAATCGTTATGATATTCGAAACTTCAGCAAATGATATATGACTAAACAGTAAAATTAGGACCACCCCCCACTCCCCGCCTAACAAATTTGTAGTAAGTCGCCAACATTTATCTGACTGCCTTGATAATATATTTGTTCATGAATAATTTCTTTTAAGATGATTTAACAATACAAAACTCCCTCAATGTAAAATGTTCCTAGAACATTCAATGATTTAGTCCATGCATGATCTAATATGTATAAAAATACTTCTTGTGTAGCAAAACAATATACTATTTCTCTTGATCCTAGAATAAGGCACATACTGTGTTAAGACAACCTTGAAAAAGGCACATCGGCACCACTAAGCCAATTCCTCGTGGATTTCTTTTGCATAGAGGAATTAATCAGGATAACTTGATCAATTTCATGCACGCAACTTTTACCTCAATTTCGACTATAAATTTACGTCCTATGAAAATGGTTAAAAAAGTATGCATAAATAAATACACGAGTGGTACTTGAAACGTTTTTTTGAAAAGACACTGGGTACATAACATACTGTTCCTGTTTTAAGTACTCCGAGACATGCATATAATTATTTGTAACTGTTGGTACTACAAATGAAAGCTGTTTGCACGGCATTTGAAATAATTGGCATTGCATAGTATCGTTGGAACAAAAAGCTCATCTGATTTGTCACAGAAATATCTTTTTTTAGCAATTATGGAACAGAACACATACTCTCCATTTAAAAATCTTTTCCATTTTCTGTTTTTATTGTGGAAAACAGACAATTATTGGTTATAAAGAACTTTGTACTGACTGGCCTAGTGGATTCAAACATTGATCTATGACAACAAACACACTTGCAAAATCATAAGATATACAAATGACAGTGTCAGTGAAAAGGTGTAGCATTTGGGGCGGACTGACAACATGGGCTACTTGGTTTTATCAGTTACTGGCAATTTATTCATTTAGCATATCATTATGTATCAAATTATTGGGCGGATAATCTGCTGTGTCCACCTCCCTTCCACCACCCATGAACGAAACTTAGTGCCTTATGCAAAGAAAGAAATTTAGCATATAAATCGTATAAAGGTTAACCTTTCAAGTCTCAATACCTTGACACGGTAAATTGTTAACTAGCTGATTCGCAAAAGATCGATAAACTGCATGCATCCCTAACCCATGGACGACGTGAGGGCAAAGGTTACTTCAATATTCATATTAAACAGAAATTTGCTGTACTGTTATGTGCTAGAGAAGCATTTGAATTTTGGGGGTAACCCCCTAAAAATATGCCCTCACTTTTCAATCTAGTGCTCCTTTAACCAATGTTGGTAACATGTATGCTAAGCAGCATCTACCTAAAGTAAATGACATCAAACCCCAGTACAGGACTACCAACAATTCTTAAAGAGAATTATGCTAATTTTCTGTAAAAATGCATTGATTCCAAAATGATATCATTTCTGCCTAATTTCCTCCAGAAATAGCATCCTTGTGAATTTCATTCCCTTAGGAAAATAGAAATAACACTTGGCTCATTCTAGACAATAAATTACTTGTCAAGAAAATTCAGATTTATTCCCAACATAAGTGATATCAATGCCCTCTATATATGACATCAATGCCCTCTATATATAACATCAATGCCCTCTAAGTGATATCAATGCCCTCTATATATGACATCAATGCCCTTTAAGTGATATCAATGCCCTGTATATATGGCATAAATTGTCACTAAAATAGCATAAATTGCCACTAAAATAGCATCATTGTCACTAAGATGGCATCCTTGCCAATAAATTGGCATCATGGTCACTAAAATGGCATCATGGTAACTAAAATGGCATCATTGCCACTAAAATGGTATAATGTCACTAACATGGCATTACCACTAACATAACATCATGGCCACTAAAATGGCATCATGGCCACTAAAATGGCTTCATGAGCACTAAAATGGCATCATGGCCACTAAAATGGCATCATGGCCACTAAAATGGCATCATGGCCACTAAAATGGCATCATGGCCACTAAAAAGGCATTGCAGGCATCATGGCCACTAAAATGGTATAATGTCACTAACATGGCATTACCACTAACATAACATCATGGCCACTAAAATGGCATCATGGCCACTAAAATGGCTTCATGAGCACTAAAATGGCATCATGGCCACTAAAATGGCATCATGGCCACTAAAAAGGCATTGCAGGCATCATGGCCACTAAAATGGCATTGCAGGCATCATGGCCACTAAAAAGGCATTGCGGGTATCATGGCCACTAAAATGGCATCATGGCCACTAAAATGGCATCATGGCTACTAAAATGGCATCATGGCCACTAAAATGGCATCATTGCAGGCATCATGGCCACTAAAATGGCATCATGGCCACTAAAATGATATCATTTGCCACTAAAATGGCATCAAATTCCCAACAACTAGAGATGGTTTAAGGACTTAAAGGTTTGTAATTAATATGGTGTCACAACCTCCAACATTATTTTTGTTGTTTCCCTGAAAATAAAGTACCCTATAATTTTTAAAAACTTTGAACTTACACAGCACCTTTCAATCACAATACTGACTGTCCTTTGTCATATTTTCCATGAATTCTCAATTAATTTCATAACAAAACTATGAAAAATTGCTTGTTCTTTTGGAAGCTTGCTATTAGCATTTCAACCTTTATCAAAATGTGGGCATAAGGAATAATATGACTCTCAACACTTGCGTAATTTCTACAAAGGAAAGTCAATTGCGGAGATTCATTATAAACATTCACTTCCACAACTGATTAATCTGCTACTGTACACTTGTTCATCCCTGCACAGCTTCATCCAATCCATTAACATAGAATGAATTCCACAAGTCCACTGATTTGGCAAACATTGATACATCTGCTTAATAGTTGCTGACCACTGAGACTGGCATACCATTTCAAAAGGACTTGCTTGACTATTTCTGAGCATTACAGCACCTTGTCAGCAGTTTGAACTCCCCATGAGTTATTCCTGATTTTTATTTTACCTTCACTCCCACACTTCACAGGATGAATATGCAAAGGCCCTCCATTCAGTACACTGGAACGACTGGAGCAGATTGCCAGACCTCGTTAAACTTGACCTCATCGAATGACCATTTCGAATCACAATGAGACAACTTTGGTCTGGTGTGGTTGATGATACGGGTACCCGTGCAAGCCGTTTATTTCCTGGTGATACAACGACACTGGGGGACTTGAAATACTATCAGACCCCGACCAGTCGGAATCTGGAGAAGGGGTCGGAGTAGTGTAAGGGTGGAGGCTGGTTGGCGCATGGCAAGGGCTGCTCCCCGTATTCGTGGGTCTATACAATCTATTATTTCTACTAAAAGCTTCCTGCCTCATGCTAGGTGGAATGGCGGATGGGATTTGCGTCTGTCCCGATGGCGGACTGTAAACATGTCCGTTCATTCTCTGGAAATCCCCACTGCTCACTGGTGAGTTGGGGTCATCACACATTGGAGTGGTGGGGGACAGCTGTCGATGAGGGTGATACACCTGCTGAGGTACTTTCCCCCTATGGGGGCTTTTATTACTTCTCACTTGAGAAGAATATATGAGATTGTAATCTGGCCTCTGAGGGCTTGCTGTTAACACTTGTGAGCTTGGGACTTGAGCGATAATGTTTGGAATATTATTGTGAGAGTTTGATGACGAGTATAAAACGGGCCGTTGTAATAATCTGTTCCTGGAAACTGACCCATGTGATTGCTTATGTGGATCTCCGAATCACTGTCCAAAACATTTCCAGGACTTAAGTCATGCATGCCAGGACTCTCATGATACCCATTCATAAGGACACCTGTGGAAGCGTCACCATAGCCTGGATCCCCAGGTATCATATGTCCATTGGGTATACACCCCGACTCTAACATCCCCTGGTTATATCTAGGATCATACTCCAGAGGCGGCGTTCTATCGTAGCTATGTGGTGAATCCACTGATGGTGATGACGATGGCTGCGAGTGGTCATCCATAGACACTGATGCCGTCCTCTTTTTGGCCCTTTTCTTTTTCACATTTTTATTGTCATCTGGCAAGAAATCATGAGTGAGGCCATTTGCAGAGTCCATTTTACCATTGGGCTTTGCTTTTGCTTTTTTCTTTGGGCGGGGTTTTGCCCCCTGTCCGACGTATCCATTCATCACTTGCATATCGTTGTTACTGAGCTGTGTGGGGCTGGCAATGTGTCCATTTGGAGTTGTTCCTATGCTATACCGATCGATGAGTCTCACAATATCGTGAGACTGTTTCTTCAGTGCAATGTCTCTCGGAGTCTGAAACATTTGGTCATGACACTCTGCATTGGCGCCGTGTCTTAGAAGTATTTCTACTGACTCGTATGAACCTTCTTTCGCAGCTAGAAACAATGGAGTCTGGTCCTACAAACAGAAAAGAAAAAAAAGCTTAACAATACAACTTAACAATGTTATAACATCATAACTCAACAGAATTATTTGTCTTGTTTTTATGATGAAGCCTATAGCTTGCTTCATGATCTGATGGACATCTATTAAGTCCCAATCAAAGTAACTAGAAAAGAAACATTCTAAATTCAGAATTAAAAAGGATCACATGAAAATTTTGAGCTGTGTGTCCTTTCATATATCATAAATCTTGTATATAAGAATCCTCACGCTTTGACCAGCTACATATAGCTAGTGCTGTTGAATTGTGATTAATTCACTAACGTTTATTAGCCATTTTTTTGAGTGTTTAGCATTAATGGCAAACAATCTTCACCCAAATATCTTTCAAGTGTTCAAGGAAATTTTTAATGGAACTAGTACAGCTCCCACACATTTTTGGGATACAACTAGGCCAAGAATCTCACTAAAATGCAAAAATCATGTCTTAAAATTACCTGTAAAGCTGATAAAACTAGTTGAAAATAAAAATCCTGGATGACCTTTGAAACAGGTGTAGAAATACCAGGAAATATCAATAAATGTGATCAATTCCTTGGTCTGATGACTGTTGCAAAATAAATTATTTACAGACTGTATCCCAGTTTAGTTTTTGAAGAGCCTCACCAATAAGTTGAATTTAGAGCTGCCCATGGTTCTAGCTCATACACTAGGCCACCCATACCCATGGTTCTAGCTCATACACTAGGCCACCCATACCCATGGTTCTAGCTCATACACTAGGCCACCCATACCCATGGTTCTAGCTCATACACTAGGCCACCCATACCCATGGTTCTAGCTCATACACTAGGCCACCCATACCCATGGTTCTAGCTCATACACTAGGCCACCCATACCCATGGTTCTAGCTCATACACTAGGCCACCCATACCCATGGTTCTAGCTCATACACTAGGCCACCCATACCCATGGTTCTGGCTCATACACAAGGCCACCCATACCCATGGTTCTGGCTCATACACTAGGCCACCCATACCCATGGTTCTAGCTCATACACTAGGCCACCCATACCCATGATTCTGGCTCATACACTAGGCCACCCATACCCATGGTTCTGGCTCATACACTAGGCCACCCATACCCATGGTTCTAGCTCATACACTAGGCCACCCATGCCCATGGTTCTAGCTCATACACTAGGCCACCCATGCCCATGGTTCTAGCTCATACACTAGGCCACCCATACCCATGGTTCTAGCTCATACACTAGGCCACCCATACCCATGGTTCTAGCTCATACACTAGGCCACCCATGCCAATGGTTCTAGCTCATACACTAGGCCACCCATACCCATGGTTCTAGCTCATACACTAGGCCACCCATACCCATGGTTCTAGCTCATACACTAGGCCACCCATACCCATGGTTCTGGCTCATACACGAGGCCGCCCATACCCATGGTTCTAGCTCATACACTAAGCCACCCATACCCATGCTTTTAGCTCATACACTAGGCCACCCATACCCATGGTTCTAGCTCATACACTAGGCCACCCATACAGTATGTTTACAATTAATCGTTTAAAAGTTCTTTTTAATGTTTTGAAGGTTTACGAGAGATATACTCGCTACTTGTTAACTGCACTTGCTATAGCTAAGAAATTAAGTACGCTTTTTTTTTTCTTTTTCAAAATTGAATTCATTTCACATTAAATTTTTCAGATTTTTTTTTTCTTTATTGATATTTTAAAAGTAGATTTGCTCTTCAGAATGAATGAATCATAAATGGTTAATGATTTCAGAAAAACAGAATGGAGTGATGATTGATGGCTATGGCTTGTCACAAAATGTAATGTCACAATATTTCAAATTTGTCAAATAATTTTTGGCACCTTTTGCACAGAATGTCACATCAGTTTTGCCTTTGTCACATTTGATTGGCAAATATATTCACACATCATGCTAGTTGACCAGTGATACTCAAGATTTGTTTCATGAAAAATGGAATCTACCACTAAAATGTAACATCAAATTATCTATGAGTGTGAGTGAAGGGGTAAAACATGTCACAAAAAGTCAGACAAATTATAAGAAACCTGTTTATATTTTGGCACAAAAAATTTTAAATGTAAGATTTTTAGATAATAAAATTTTGTCACAAAATGTCACAATGTCACGGATGCTCCATTCTCTGGGAAAACAAAAAACGTACCTCAGAATCTTTCGAGTCTTTGTTCGCTCCACTGTCGATAAGTCGCTGCACTGCCTTATGATTATTCACACTTGCTGCCCAGTGTAACGCTGTCTTCCCTGCAAGGACAGAGAACAGATGCAATTCATTTATTCAGATGAAATGTAAGGATGTGATGTCACAACTTGTGTGATTTCAGTCATATCTTCACCAACTCAATAGATCTTTTATCTTAAATATTTCCCCACCGCAACTACTATTCTTTGAATATTTTCTTCGCCACTCTGTCATAACATTATATAATTTCATTTAAGATGGATATGCTTGATCATTGGATTGACCCTTTAAAGAGGACTATGCGTAAAATTTTGCAATAGTCACTGACGCACTTATAAAATGTGTGACCTGCCCCTACACCCCCAGACAAAGTAAGTCATTGCACCAAGGTGGGTGATCAAAACATGTACACTGATGCACCCGCCAGTCACTTAGGTGACTGACAGTTCTTTAGAAATAACTTACCACAAATCACACACCTCTGTACAAAGTGAATAGGTCTGAAGTAAATTGACTCACCCCAGAGTCACTCAGGTGACTGACAATTTGGTACATTGATGCACATGTGAGTCAGTTTCATAGGTCAATAACTCACATTTGACTGACATTGCTGTGGGTAGTAGGGGCGAGTCATACAACTGACAAGTGCATAACTTGCACCCCTTCAATAATGGCATAAAATAACCACGACAATTCACTTTATAATGCTTTTGCAGCAGACTCTTCGGTTCTTCACGTTCCTTACCTGAATCTATGTTTACATTTTGCAAAATTCCAAAAATGCTACATTCAGAATAGGCAATTTGTCAAATAACTTCCTAGCCATAGGCACTTTTTCCCCAAAATTGTATCTTTTGTATGATGATTTTCTGCATCTTAGTATGATTCTCCCCACACACTTTTGACTTTGCCCCCCCACTTTCAGTAGGCAAACCCCACCCTTGTTCCTAGCTTCTTTTATTCATTCTCCACAATACTGTTCAAAAATCTTGCCACTTTCAGCATTGCTTAGCTAACACGACAATCATACAAGGAACTAGCATTAACCCTTACTCTACCACGTGGCGATATTATTGCCGTTTTGAATGCCCCATCTTTGACTCCACCTCCCGATGCATTTTCAAAAAAGTGCTGGTAGGGAAAAGGTTAACAGAATAAATATACCTTTAATTTCATGAATAAACATACATGATACTTCATGAATAAACAGTCAATACTTTATGAATATTGATTAATTATATTATTTGCATAAAATCATGACATGAGCGAGTGGGGTATTTTCTTACCTTTACTGTCAGCAACCTCTACGTCGGCTTTTGCTTCTAAAAGGTCATTGACCATGTCAAAGTCGGCCAATCGCACGGCATCTATAAGTGGAGTTGTTCCATCTAATGACTTTGCATCAACGCAAGTAGCTCGGTTTTGTATAAGAATCTGAGACGAAATGTAAAAAGGAATTTAATAGTTTATAGTCAATAACTATTGTTATGATAACAAAAAATGACGACACTATTCAAGATGCAGAATTGACAATCTTGGACTAATAATCCGCAACATCCCATAGAACTAATCTCTGAAATCATTGTTACAACCCAAAAAATAACAAATATGGCCTTTTTTTTTTCTTCAAAAAAAAATCCCCCTCCCCTCTTTTAAAAATCCTCCCTAAAAATTACAAGGGGGTAGGGACCCCCCCCCCCTACAATTTTGAACTCTTAACTAGTGTGAACACTGACGAACACAGGAAAAAACATCCCATCCTGTATGTCATACAGAAAAGAATGTTACACACACAGAAAAAGAAAACACACAATCAACTGGGAGTCAGCTGAAACATCACAAAACTAGTCAAATATTTGATATGCAATAAATACTCAGCGGAATAAGATATTAACATGCGACTTTTTCACTCATCTATTTCTTTAATAGTCCTCTATTTTATCTATGAAAATTCACATGAATATTCATTTCTTTAAGAGCATGTTCCCATTTGTGTCCGAATCACAATTCCCGGAGAATAACCTTGATCAATGATTGTAGGAAATAAACAATGTCACGTGTCCTCATTTAAGCACAAGCTCGCGATGACCCACTGTAGGGGATCTGATCGCGAGGGTGCGAGCTCACGATTAGACCCACTGTAGGGGATCTGATCGCGGGGGTGCAAGCTCGCGATCAGATTCACTGTAGGGGATCTGATCGCGGGGGTGCAAGCTCGCGATCAGACCCACTGTAGGGGATCTGATCGCGGGGGTGCAAGCTCGCGATTAGACCCACTGTAGGGGATCTGATCCGGGGGTGGGAGCTCGCAATTAGACCCACTGTAGAGGATCTGATCCGGGGTGGGAGCTTCGCAATTAGACCCACTGTAGAGGATCTGATCGCGGGGATGCGAGCACGCGATCAGACCCACTGTAGGGGATCTGATCGCCTGCAGTGGTTCTGATCGCCTGCAGTGGTTCTGATCGTAAGCTTGTACTCAACTAAGAACATGCTCTTATAGTCTATATTGTTCCATACCTTGAATACAGCCATGCTGGAACTTTCAATAGCAATATGTAAAGCCGTACGACCCGTCCTATCTCCTTTGTTGGCATCGGCTTTCTCTAACAGCTTCCGCGCTATCATAGGGAAGTTATAACTGGAAGCCAGATGTAACGCAGTTTCACCCTCCCACTTTGTGTCGGGGTCAACTGGATTGACCTTCTTAAGCCATTTGTCAATTTCATCGACTGCAATTTCTGAACTGATACGTCCTAAATCTCTCCTTTTCACTATCTCGTGCAAAATGAACATTTCGCGGTGGTATTCCACAGCTGTAAGAGAAACAAGACATAAAGTTTAAAATAACACTGTTGAAACCCTATGTATCAGAATGAAATTCCCCACTTATCCTTCTAGGTACATACAAGGGCATCTAAGTACATCATACTCCTAAATGAAGTCCACTGCGCAACATTATAAAGCACGATTTGTTGAAACAAACTGACAGCAAGAAAAATATCTGCCATGAAATATCAAATGGACATGCAAAGCAAAAGCGATATAGTGCCCAACAAACAACAGGGAGGTCTTGAAGCCTAAACCTAACCTGCTAGTGTGAGGATGGTTCTGCTCCAAAACTGGCAAAACCTCCCTGTATGTTGGGCAATTTATTACTTTCCCATTACCACTAACTGTATCTTTCAAGGGTGATGGCTTAAGGAAGCTCTTAATTAAGAAATGTGAGGGCAACTCCCTGTATGTTGGGCAATTTTTCACTTGCCCATTACCACTAACTTTATCTTTCAAGGGTGATGGCTTAAAGAAGTTCTCAATTAAAAAGTGTGAGGGCAAACTCCCTGTATGCTGGGCAATTTATCACTTTCCCATTACCACTAACTTTATCTTTCAAGCGTGATGGCTTAAAGGAGCGCTCAGTAAAAAAATGAGAGAGCATACTCCCTTTATGTTGGGCAATTTATCACTTTCCCATTACCACTAACTTTATCTTTCAAGCGTGATGGCATAAACGAGCGCTCAGTAAAGAAATGTGAGAGCGCACTCCCTTTATGTTGGGCAATTTATCACTTTCCCATTACCACTAACTTTACCTTTCAAGTGTGATGGCTTAACCCTTACTCTACCCTGCGGCGATAGTATCGCCGTTTTTAAACCCTTTTTTTCTAAAAATGAAATTGGGATTTTACCACAGTTTTATAGGAGTAATCTTGGTATCTTTTTTAAGTACTCTAATATTTCTTTCGCAAAATGTAACTTTTTTATAGGGTTTATATTACAGAATTTTGAGAAGAAAATGTACATTAAAAAAAGGTAAAACTTAAACATTGCCCAAAAAATTACATTTTTTTTCTTCTTTTTTTTAATCTTTTAAATCTTACAATAACTTCAAGATCACATTTTTGCTTTAATATCAAACACGCAAGTCCTAAGACATGACAGTATTGGTTTCTGGTCTAATTTTTATAATCCCTACCTGCAATCTTTTGTTCTGGATAATTTTCTTCAAAATTTCATGAATTTCTGCTATTTTTGACCCGTTTTTCTTTCCCTCAAATATTGTGTACCCAAACCATACATCACACATGCTTCGTTGAACCGCCCCCGTTTTTCTTTCCCTCAAATATTGTGTACCCAAACCTTACATCACACATGCTTCGTTGAACCGCCCCCGTTTTTCTTTCCCTCAAATATTGTGTACCCAAACCATACATCACACATGCTTCGTTGAACCGCCCCCGTTTTTCTTTCCCTCAAATATTGTGTACCCAAACCATACATCACACATTTTGAACCGCCCCTTTTTCCCCTCAAATATTGTGTACCCAAACCATACATCACACATGCTTCGTTGAACCGCCCCGTTTTCTTTCCTCAAATATTGTGTACCCAAACCATAAACCATGCTTCGTTTAACCGCCCCCGTTTTTCTTTCCCTCAAATATTGTGTACCCAAACCATACATCACACATGCTTCGTTGAACCGCCGTTCGAAAGTGCTTAAAATTTCCTTCCATTTGATATTTAAATAAATAAAGGCATACCCCCTTCTATTAAGAACTTTTTCTATAAGAATTATATTTCACCTCTCCAATTCAAACGACTACGTGGTGTGGAGGAAATGTACGCGGCCAGCACACGAGCGCTCCATGTTCAAGTGTCACCGTGACCACTGCGTAATAATTTTTCTGCTGCAACTTTCAAGGTTCTTTTGACTATAATTCATTTTTTATGTTTTCGATGTTTTTTTATGTTTTCTTTCTTTCTAAAAATTATAGATTAGTGTCATTGGAAAGGAAATTTGATAAAGAATCTAAATATGTAACGCAAATCTCTGTTTTCAATATTGACAAGAAGTTATACTAAGCCCTGGTAGATTAAGGGTTAAATGTTTGTTTGTTTGATGAGGGCTTAACGGCACCACGACAACGAAGGTCAAATTGTGCCTGAAAGGTCAGATCATTCTAGAGGTAGGAAGGAAAGGAAACAGGGGGAGAATGAGAGAAAGTTAAGAACAAAAGGTCAGAAAGCTGTGATCGAGAGAGGAGGTGCATGGTTGAAACAAAAACAAAGTAGAGAGGGGGTGGAAGAGGAGAATTAAATATGGTTGTAAAGGGAGGCATGATGAAGAAAGGAGATAATTTTATCCTGAGGATTTTTCTTGAAGAACTCAGCAATTGAGTTGAGGGGAGCAAGGGAAGCTCTCGGAAGGTTGTACAGGGAGCAAGCAAGGAGAGCGTAATGGATTGTGAGGGTGCAATGGCAATTGTTGCAGAGGGGTTGGGGGGAGCCAATAAGGAGGTAGGAGTGAGTGAGGTGGGTGTGACCAATTCTAAGACGGGTAATATGAACGTTGTCGATACGAGAGGTTGTTGATGGTGGATTTGATCGGAATTGTGGGCTGGATGACATGGAGTTTGTTATTAATTTGGGAGTTCCACAAGGTTTGCCAGCGGTCACGAACAAGGGAAGCGATAAGCGCTTTGATGTCAGAGAGGGTTTCGGGAAGAGGAGTGGGGAGGAGGTTGAGGGCAAGCTTAGCGGCTGCATCAGCCCTGTCATTGCCTGGAATGCCAACATGGCTGGGTTTCCAGAAGAAAAGAACACTTTTCCTGCAGAGGGTGGGAAAAAGGATTTTCCGGAGGAGGAGGTGGCTTGCGAGGTTATCCCATTTAAAATTGAGTAAAGAAGTAAGAACAGCCTTTGAGTCGGAGAAAATGGCAAAGTGGCTGAGCGGAGAGTAATCAATAAAGTTGAGGTCAAGGAGAATGGCCTTAGCCTCAGCTGAAAAGATGGATGAGTAGTCGGGAAGTCTGCTACTGAGGGTGATGTCTTGGATGATGGCAGCAGCAGCTGTCTTGTAGCACTCGGCCCAAAATGTAACGGCGTATTAATCTTGAGGTTCAACAAATATTTGAACACGCTTTGCGCACACGTTATGGTGTTGGTAACATTTGACATGAATGCTTAAAATCAACCGCAACTTTTTCTAATGAATTCTTAAGTAAATTTTCAAAAAATCAAGACATGCGTGACTTCAAAATATAATTATTGATTAGACCAATCATTATTTGACCAATAGCTCCTTAAATGGAATAAATGTCAAAACCATGATAAACTTACGGGGATAGTTACTGTTTGTTCGGTCCCATTCTTGTTGTGGAGGCGTTAGCGGATGAGGCGAGTGAAGTGCATCAGCGGCGCTATTTTCTGTCATAAAAAGTTGCTTGGTCTGTTCTTCCATTTGGTACAATCTTTCTGAGCCATTACATATTGCCCCATTAGGCTGAAAGAATGAACCAGAACATCAATGATGGTGAAGCTCAACTTTTTAACAAAAATGTTCAAAAGTGTAGTAATTACATCAAAGGAAGAAGAAATGGGGAGTTGCCATTTTCAAGTTAAGTTTGCACTAAAAAAATATTTATTGTCTACCGTTGTTTAATAGTATTTTATAAGCAATTTATTCTTTGCAATATTCCCATTGATTATACTCTAACATTTGTAAAAAAAATTGACCACTTTCTTCGCCATTTTGTTTCTTTTGAAGTCCTCATTCATATAAGATGGACATACTTGACCACTGAACTAATCCTTTAACAAAATAAGATTTTTAAACGCTTTCTTCACCATTTTGTTTGACGACGACGATGAGTGAACACACAATTACAATGATGGGGTCGTCGCCTGCGTATTCGGTTATGATAGTAACAATGCTATCACGAAACGCTTAATACCACCCGGGCGAGAACACAGGTACGACGTGCGGACAGACATAACATCGACAACCAAGTCAATGTCCACTGCCTTTGAAAACCAGTTGTGGTGCACTGGCGTGTCTACCCAACCCAGGCTTGAACCCAGGGCCTCGTGGTCTGTAGACAGGTATAATAACCGCTACACCACAGTAGGTTTTGTTTTGTTTTGTTTAACCACGAACTTATCCTTTAATGGCAGATTGACAGCTTTGTAATTGTGCCAGAGATTATTGTAAATCAAAAGTGACACAATTGTAAGGTAACAGATATCAATGGAAGCCTCACCTTGAACTTCTTTGTAGGTGGAAAGCGGGTGTCTGGGTGTCCATTCCAATCCAATCCAGCTTGTTCAGCAAGGTCACAAGCCCCATCAACAGCAGGCGCAGGCATGTCCTCCAGCCCATACGTTTTTGGCCTTGTTGATTTTATCCCACCAGGTTTGGTTCCGGTGCCTGGGAAGAAGGTTCCGTTAGCTCGCACCGTACGCTTCGATACCATCACCAGGGCCAGTAAAAACAGGGTTATAATTCCAACAGAAACCAAGATGTAAAAAAAATTAGGAGGAGGAGTCTGCCCGCCATCTGCGTTAAGAAAATCAAAAAGATTATTTGATAAAAATTGGGATTTTGGTAATTCTACTGCTACATCCTCACACCTACAGACATGCCTTGATCCTACAATAGTATCAAATCTTACACAATAACATATATACATGATTTTATATCTGCTTTCAAGTTTGGCATCTATGACATTCAACCTATGTAAGATAAAGCATAGAGCGCAAGATTAAAGGCAAAATGCAGAAACACAGTGAAATAAACTGCTCTTTTTTCCTTCTTCATATTTTACAGGTTTGATGTATTCATAGGGGCCTACATCTGTTATCAATAACACCACAGATTTCAGGAAAATTGGAAACTGGAAGTGACGTTACCAGCAAGGCGTTCAATTCTGAATTTATTTATGGGATAATATCAGAATATTCCAGTGGATTTATTTTCATGTGTATGATAGAGGATTATTAAAGAAATAAATTGGTGAAAAATCCATGTTGAAATCTTTAAGGAGTCATTGCATTTAGAGTTTCACTACAGTGTACAATTTAATGTCATAATTACAGATCTAAGACAAATGTTTAGGTATTTCTTTAACCCTTACTCTACCATGCAGTGATAATATCGCCGTTTTCAAACTACTTTTTTTCTAAAAATAAAATCGGGACCTTACCAAATTTAAATTTATATTATTTTTTTAGGGGGGAAGGGGTCCTATAATATTTATTTTTTCTTTAAATTTTGTGTAAACATTCAGAAATTTTCCTTTTTATTCAAAATTTATTTAAAATATGCATGTTGGAAAATTGACAAAATTATACATTTTATATATATATATATATATATATATATATATATATATATATATATATATATATATATATATATATATATATATATATATATATATATATATATATTTACCCGCTAAAAGCGTGCGGATATTTCTGAGAGTTATACTTACCTTCCATGCTATAATATGCAATCTGGTCACATGACCTGATTCTAACGCACTTCTAACCTAAACGAATTGAAGAAATCCCGGACAAGGGAAAAATTCGTTAGCGCATAACCGCGTAAGAGCTAAAGTTAGCGGGGAACACGAACGTCGAAAAGTGAGTCAGACCAAAAACAAGAGAAAAACGCAAAAAGCGGTTTCTCAACGCACGAGATCCCGTGAAAAGAGGTTATGCCCAACCCGAGTGCATACGCGGCGTTCTATGAACAGTTCAGACTACTTTAACAGAAAGCCACTGGATGATCTATCGGAGGAAAATGTCACATGACACACTACGAAGAATTCTCCCAGAACTCACCAGTGGTCGCAAGTCAAAGACCGTAGACCCCACCGAAAAACCCTGGTGGATAGCTGCAAGGTATCCCAGAGCTCATGACGGAACTATGACAAACATCGTCCTGACCAGAGGCTCGTGACGAAGCCTGCAAGGTCTCGAGCAGCCAAAGTTCGTCCTGCCGAGAGGCGAAAAAGGGTCAAGTACCGTCCAAGTTTCCGACAGAAGGGGTCACAAGAAAAGTGCCCCGACCTTGATCGAGAAGCCCCGTCGGCACTATCTGACGGGTGAAAACCGTGCAGTTGTTGGGGACGCGTAGCTCCAGGCCACGCCTATCAACAGCGAAACTTGTCTAAGAAGTTGACTGGAGAAAGTGTTAACGCATTACTCACGATATAGTAACAACCTTGAAAACCGGAGCCTACGGCTCTGGCGCGGAGAAAAGCGAATACCGTATGTCTGTACGGGCAGTTAAGTAACAGGCCGAAACCGCAAGCAGCTGTAAGGTGTTAAAGTATGGAAGGAACCATACGTGCCGTTGTTGGTAATAGCTACCCCAAGCGTAAGGTTGTCTACCAAAAGGCCACCTATGGTCAAGAAAAATCTCCTTCATGGAGGTAATATTGACAAGTAGGGGTAACGTTACGTCAACCGTATGAGTCATAAACCCCAACACTGGGGTAGAAATCACGAAAGAGGTGGCGTCCTGTGTATACTACGGACCGTTAAACACCCTGCACCACGAAGGCGGAAAAGCGCGTGGCTACTGGGGACTTACGCCGCATGTACAAAATCGCAACCCGTTAAATATAATAGATCCGTTATGGGTCTACAAAGGCGTCAGCATGACAAGTAAAAACCACGAGTCCACCGCTAACGATGTCGCTGTGCACCACGGAGCAAAAAGCTGCGTGGCTGCGAGGGACAACTGGTACTGGTGCGTGTCGAACGGCGAGTAGCTATCAGTACCAAAGGACCGTCTGGGTCCACGATAAGCGTGAACGCATTTCTACACCTGTAACGTGAGTCGTTATCTCATTATACCTCTATTCACCACGGGCCACCGAGTAAGTGGCGGCCAGCGTAGGGAAGAAGTACACAGTGCGCGTTCCGTTGAGAATAGGTAAAATATATATAAACTGAGGCCGTAAGAAATACGGAGGAGTTCACGTGCCACGCAAGCTATACGAGTCGTAAACTGAGTTTGTTCCATCACGAGCTCACGAAACCGGTAGCTGCGTGGGAAGAGGGGACGACGACCGTCGTACTCAGCACGTGTCGGTAAGAGAAACGGCCGCGAACGCAGTAGTTCATGGCTACTGGTCCTCTACCACACCCCGCGCTGGTATAGGCCGTTAACTCCGTTTGTATAAAATCACTCGAGCCGCTGGCCGCGGCGTGGGGGACTGCCGTCGAACGCTAAAAACGCCCCAGCAAGAAAAACGACCGCGGAACACTGCAACACGCGCTAACGGTCGCAATATCCCGAAGTTCGATACCGGGTTTATCGTACATTGTACGTAAAACGCGTTAATATCTGTAGAATGTGAGCGAGGGTCGTTCGACGCAAGAATCACATTCAGGGTATGCCTCCCGTAAAGAAGGAAATCTTATCACCCGAGCGCTAGGCCTCGAAACCGAGCAAGCGCTAACACGCGACGCATCCTGGGAGCGTGGCGTATCGACAAACGGGGACTCGTCCTCGTGTCCATGAACTGGTGAAAAACTATGCGGAACCGTGGCGTTCAACGCGAAAATCTCACCAAGTCAGCTCACACGGGCGTGGGGATCTCGAAACTAACGGGTGTGACGTCGTTGTATGCGTTACCTTGCTGTAGAACTAAGCAGCACTACAGACCCAAACGTCATCTCATGCCCCGGACGGAGCGCCAAGTTGTGTTCACGGACCCGTGCGGGCCGAAAACAAGCCGTGGGGGCCGTATGGAACCGATTACGGAGCCGTACGGACCCTAATGGACCCGATGCAAGGAATCCAATGGCTCTACAACTAGCCGTAAAAAGGACTAACTCACGTAAGACCCGTGGGGCGTCGCCTCTAGTTGGCGACCGGTCCCAACGCTGAACCGAGGCCCAACGGTGTACACGGGTTTGAACAAGTCGATAACACCAAAGCGCAACCTAAGAAGCGTTTACATGCGGCGCACTGCAGGACAGTCAAGGCGCGTAACGCACCGACACTAAGGGACCTGCCCGTCGTGTCGGCGATATAAGCGCAAACATCGCGGAACTGTGACGTTCAACGCGGAAAAATCCTACAGAGGCAGTTCACACGGCCGTGGGACAGCGTAGCTATGACCAAGCAGCTTCCTAGCTAGCGAACTCAACTTCGGGTTCATCGTACAGTGTCGCGTTATCCCGTTGCAAAACTCCGGTCGCACAGGCCCGCATTTGCGGTCTGAGAAGCGTTTGCACGCTATGCAAAGCGGGACCTCTGAGGTGCGTAGCGTGCCGGCGCACGGAGGCCTGTCCTCCGTGCCTACGATACTGGTGAAAGTAATTGCGAAATGTAACGTTCAACGCGGATAATCGTATAAATGGTGTTCACATGATCGTGGAACTGCGTAGCTAATGGCCACGGAACCATGAATAGAATAGCTCTCACGGCGCTATACTACTTGTGAAGATTATCACTTGTCACCTGGCCACATAGCTCGTAGCTAAGCGGGTGCATATCCGGGTAAATCGTGACGTGTCGATATCCCGTTACAAAACTACGGAGCCGTGCGCATCCGAACACCGAGCCACGCCGCGCTCGGTCGCACCTGAAAAATACCGGTCGCGGTGGAGTCTGTGCTCCGACCACGCCGCTGGAACCCAATCGCTGCAAAGAGTACCCTGCGAATGGACTCGCAGCATAATCTGCACGCCGTAACGTGAGATGGATGTGACCGGGCGTAAAGCAAAGAAGCGTTATCACGCTATGCCGGGTCATCAAGGGTGTGTAGAGCATCAACGCCGAGGACGTGTCCTCCATGTCCATGATACTGGTGAAAATAATTACGAACGGTAATGTTCAACGACAATCTTAATTGCGTTCACACGAGTCGTGGAACTGCGTAGCTAATGGCTACGGAACCAAGAAGAAAATAGCTGTCCTGATGCTATACTTCTTGTAAAGAAAGTCATCTGTCACCTGACCACGTGCGTAGTAGCTAGTGGGCGTATAACGGGTGAACCGTTACAGTGTCGTTAACCCGTTAGAGATAAGTTCGCTCACTGGAGCCATCCAATGGAAGCGAAAAGGACCCGTAACGCGGACCGTGGGACTCGTATGGAACCGCACGGACCGTAAATACGGGCGCGGAACCGTCCCAATGGAACCGTACGGACCCGTAAAACACGGACGTGGAACCGTGCGGACCCGTAAACATGGGCGTGGAACCGTCGTAGCCCGTTGGCTACGGACCAAGAAGAAAAATAGCTGTCTCAATGCTATACTTCGGATGAACCGTGCGGTGTAATCGTCTTTCAATAGGCGCTCCGCTAGGAGTGGGCGGGGCCCCGCCTCCCTGGCTTTGGACCTGGGTGGCGGTGGGGAGACGAAGAGGGCCTCAGACCGCCGCTTCTCCACTTTCTCCGCCCGCTCTTTGAAAGTACCGGTCGCGTGGAGTCTGTGCTCCACCACGCCGCTAGATCCCAATCGCTGCAAAGAGTACGGGGGATTTGACTCGCAGCATAATCTGCACGCGTAACACGTGCGATGGATGTCACCGGGCGTAATTTAAAGAAGCGTTTGCACGCTCACATCACGAGACATCCTGGGTGTGTAAAACATCGACACTCGGGGACCTGTCCTTCATGTCCATGATACTGGTGAAAATAAATACGGAACTTGTAACGTTCAACGTGAGACAGTCTTAATTGCGTTCACACGAGCCGTGGAACTGCGTAGCTAATGGCTACAGGACCAAGAAGAAAAATAACTGTCAATGCTATACTTCTTGTCAAGAATGTCACCTGTCACCTGACCACGTAGCTAGTGGGCGTATAACGATTAAACCGCATCGATAATGCGTGAACCGTTAAATACGGACCCGTGTAAACACGGGCCGCGGAACCGTCGAATGGAACCGTCCGCCCGTAACAACGGGCCGCGGAACCGTATGGAACCCCCCGCCCGTAACAACGGGCCGCGGAACCGTCCGCCCGTAACAACAGGCGCGGAACCCGTATGGATTCGGAACCGTCCGCCCGTAAATAACGGGCCGCGGAACCGTATGGACCACGGAACCGTCCGCCCGTAACAACGGGCCGCGGAACGTATGGATCGGAACCGTATGGATCCGTCCCGAACCGCACAATGCCCGTTTCACATAGGGCTGCGGAACCGTCAGGGATGGTCCAACGGAACCCCGCCGCCCGTAACAACGGGCGGCGGAACCGTCTGGGACCGTCAATGGAACCGTCCGCCCGTAACAACGGGCCGCTGAACCGTATGGAACCGTCCAATGGAACCGTCCGCCCGTAACAACGGGCCGCGGAACCGTATGGAACCGTCCAATGGAACCGTTAAGCCCGTAACAACGGGCCGCGGAACCGTATGGAACCGTCCAATGGAACCGCCCGCGTAACAACGGGCCGCGGAACCGTCCAATGGAACCGTTAAGCCCGTAACAACGGGCCGCGAACCGTATGGAACCGTCAATGGAACCGTTAAGCCCCGAATAACGGGCCGCGGAACCGTATGGAACCGTCCAATGGAACCGTTAAGCCCGTAACAACGGGCGCGGAACCGTATGGAACCGTCCAATGGAACCGTTAAGCCCGTAACAACGGGCCGCGGAACCGTATGGAACCGTCCAATGGAACCGTTAAGCCCGTAATAACGGGCCGGAACCGCCAATGGAACCGTTAAGCCCCGTAACAACGGGCCGCGAACCGTATGGAACCGTCCAATGGAACCGTTAAGCCCGTAACAACGGGCCGCGGAACCGTCCAATGGAACCGTTAGCCCGTAACAACGGGCCGGAACCGTATGGAACCGTCCAATGGAACCGTTAAGCCCGTAACAACGGGCGCGGAACCTTATGGACTCACGGAACCGTCCAATGGAACCGTTAAGCCCGTAACAACGGGCGCGGAACCTATGGACTCCCGAACCTTATGGAACTGTCCCGAACTCACAACAACCGGCGCACTCGCTGCGCGTTACAAGGGTCGTGGAGTCGACAGGGACTGTCCAAAGGAACCGTTGGAACCGTGTTTACAACAAGGCGACGCGTTAACGCCCCTAAGAGGTTCTCTCTCTCTCTCTCACTTACCTTACGGAACCGTCCAATGGAACCGTGTTTACAACTTAGGCGACGTTAACGCGCCCTAAGAGGATATCTCTCTCTCTCTCTCTTACCGTTACGCTCTAGGCGCAACGCCTCTAAGAGCGTAACCTTCTCAGTGAATCTCTTTTATATATCTGAAAAGAGAAGAACATATATCCATGCGTACATACACAAATACGGCAAAGTAAGTATGATCTTACGGACACGCTAAAGAGAGACGAGGCCTAGCAGTCTAAACAGAACACCAAAACTCTCTTAAACAGAAAAAATTTTTACTGAAAAATAAATTTCTTAAGAGAAGAACGTAAGTCCAAGCGTACAAACCTAAACACGGCAAAGTAACTATGATCTTACGGACACGCTAAAGAGAGACGAGGCATAGCATTCTAAACAGAACAACAACACTTGCTTTAACAGAAAAAAATTTAAAACCAAAAAATTTTCTATCTGAAAAACTTTAGAAACCCGAGAAAACGCGTCCAACGAATGACTTCTCTAGCGCTGGGGTAGCGTGGGAAACACCAACCACTGTGTACTTGAGGTCTGTAAAGATAAAAGGAAAGATTATTTTCCCTGTAATTAGGTCGTGGAGAGACCCACCCACGTCTCTCCGACACCCCCAACCTCAATCCTGAAAATTAAATATTTTAACTCAAAAACTGTGTGAGAAAAATAAAAATATTCATATGCTGATAACGTGAAAACGAAAAATAAGCTCGCTAGTAACAACTGTAGCTCCTAGAGTTGTTACAGGGCGACCACATTTACCCAGCGGTGACTATGACCCAATGCGCATGCGCCAAAAATCGAAAAAAGAAATTGGCTTAATGCATACGAGAAGGTGTACTGAAGTATCCTAGCGTGCTAAACACTATACATAGTATAACGCTAGGGTCACCTCGAGGCGGGTGGGGCTAAGGGAGAAAAAGACTAATTCCCGGGGTGAAAGGACCCCTAGGCAGGCACAACCTGTGCTCTAGGGCCTAAAACACCCACCACGAGAGTAGGACGGCTCCTAACTAGCCATTCGCTATGTGCGAATGGAGACAAAACCCGCTATCCTAAGTGTAGGCTACACGGGTAAAGTCGTGTGGTCGGCCAAGAACTCTCGGACCCATGGCTATCTCACCCTACTCTCGGAAGACTTGAAAAGGCGAGCCAGATGAGAACGGGCAGCGTAAAACCCTTCAGGTAGAAGCTGCCGAAGAGAAAAAGTTAGAAAGGTTAATTGAAATATAAAACAAAATGACCAGTTTTCAGCGATGTTGTGAAACATACGCGCTGAAAAAGAGTGAGGTGGTACAGAGGTATTATGGAGGTCAGGGCTTGGCTGGTTACTGCGTTTTTAGGTTCGGTTAGAAGTGCTGTTAGAATCAGGTCATGTGACCAGATTGCATATTATAGCATGGAAGGTAAGGTATAACTTGAAGTAAATATATATATATATATATATATATATATATATATATATATATATATATATATATATATATACTATGTAGACAAGTGAAATTGTCCAAATCTAATCGATTTTTGTTCATACCTAGTCATAATTTTTAATCATTTATAAAACATGTCAAATTTTGAAATTTTTTGACCATTCTTGTTAAAAATCGTATGATCCATCCCTATATGGTAATCAAAAGTTTCAAAATAATTTCGTAGCTAATAAATTGGTCTTTCACATGAATTAACAATAAAAGACATACCCCTCTCTAAATCACAAACACATTGTTTATTGCATCATAACTCCAGTTATATTTATAATTTTTCACATTTACAACCAGACGCAAAAAATGGCATTCTTGTGAGATGCAGAAAGTGCCTTATGGAGAGTGGGAAAAATCAGAAGGCTTATCTGATGGGGCTTTATTACCTGGACCAGACCCAGTAGAGCCCAGGGAATATCAGAACCTGCTGAAATTGATAGCGTGCTTTTTGAAATGGTGAGTGTATTTTTCAAATTTCATAATAGCCTAAATAAAGTGCTATGCATGGCCTAGTGCGCATCTCTTGAAAATTAAACCCTTTAATTTAGCTGGCATTATTTGCTTGTAAAAATGGGTCACTAAAATCCGACGTAATAAACATTAATTGTCCTTTTTATAGTAATGTTTGATGAAACTATAAAGACCAACCCCAAATTCCTACTGCCACAGTATACCCCATATACCTATTTCGCGAAATCCCAATTCCATGTTGTTAGGTTGTGGTGCAGTGGTGTAGGATTAAAATTTGAAAGGGAAAAGGGTCCCATGTTGGGGGAAAGAGACCCATGTTGGGGGAAAGGGTCCCATTTTGGGGGAAAGGGTCCCGTGTTGGGGGAAAGGGTCCTATGTTGGGGAAAAGAGACCCATGCTGGGGGAAAGAGACCATGTTGGGGGAAAGGGTCCCGTGTTGGGGAAAAGAGACCAGTGTTGGGGGAAAGGGTCCTGTGCTGGGGGAAAGAGACCGATGTTGGAGTAAAGGATCCCATGTTGGGGGAAAGAGACCCATATTGGGGAAAGGGTCCCATGTTGGGGGCAAGAGACCCATGTTGGGGGAAAGAAAACATCCCAATTCCATGTTGTTAGGTTGTGGTGCAGTGGTGTAGGATTAAAATTTGAAAGGGAAAAGGTCCCATGTTGGGGGGAAAGAGACCCATGTTGGGGAAAGGGTCCCATTTTGGGGAAAGGGTCCTGTGTTGGGGGAAAGGGTCCTATGTTGGGGAAAAGAGACCCATGCTGGGGAAAGAGACCATGTTGGGGAAAGGGTCCCGTGTTGGGGAAAAGAGACCAGTGTTGGGGAAAGGGTCCTGTGCTGGGGAAAGAGACCCGATGTTGGAGTAAAGGATCCCATGTTGGGGGAAAGAGACCCATATTGGGGAAAGGGTCCCATGTTGGGGGCAAGAGACCCATGTTGGGGGAAAGAAAACCATGCTGGGGGCAAGAGACCCATCATGTTGGGAGTAAGAGACCCATGTTGGGGGAAAGAGACCCATGTTGGGGGAAAGAGACCCATGTTGGGGGAAAGAGACCCATGGTGGGGGCCAAGCAGCCCCATTTAGGGGAAATCCTTTTTTTAAAGCAAAATTTAAAATTTAATGCACCTTTCTTAATTATTGGAAATATTTTGTGTTTAATAATTGAGATGGGTTATAACATGCACTTAATAGAAATATGCTTTGTCCATCTGCTCATGAACTTTACAATCTAAATAAAAGAAAGATAAATTTTTATTTTAAAGAAAAACATTTAAGGATTATGTGGGATCTGCAACTATGACATCACACTTTATACTGCAAAGCCACTTTTCAACACATTGTTGATATCTTTAAAATGCAATATTATAACTCAAGAGTAAGTTATTGGCATGGTTTTTTCACCAGTTTTTCTTTAATAGTCTATCACGTAACTCAAAGGATAATTTGCGGATACAATCCTTTAATTGGTGGTTCACCTCGTTCATTTTTTCCCCCTAAAGGAGTAAAAATTCATTTGAATCTAGAACTTACCCCCTTTTCCTGACAAACCAGGAAATTCTGGATTTTCTGGAACGTATCCTCCTTTCACCAGATTGTTGATTGTGTTTGCACCATCTGTAGCAGAGTCATAACAGTACTTTTCTTGCGAGCCACAGCCATTGTTGTCGATCCTCATATAAGCTGCTGACCTATAGGGATTATAACCAAAGCTTGACCCTTTAAAAAAAAAACTATCCATCTCTCACACTTTTTACAAGAATCTGGTTGTCACTTTTTATCAGATTGTGGACTTTCGGAATACCATAATGTGTCCCCGAGGTGTAGCTTGACTGTTTAGGGGGCACTGACTTCAAATTTACACTAAAACATAATCTGAATATTTAACTCAGCATTTTCTAAACCAATTATGATCTGATATTGAATATTGAAAAATGTAGTAGCTCAACAACCTGGGGGCACTAGTGAAATTAAGTTGGGGTCTAAGGGGTTGTATGCTGAGACCCGATATAATGGTGGGGATTTCAAGCCGTGGTTACCCTATAATGATGTTGTAGCTACCTTTCATCTAAGATTTTAGAAGGAAGATATGTGCCAGGGTTAAAAAAAAGGTCAGAAATATGACCATTCTACATTTCTGCAAAGCTAGGGCAAGGTCAAATTTTGGCATACACCTAAAGAGCAAGTTGAAGATATGAAACTAAACACAAGAAGAAAACAAATACATACCCTGGAAACTGAGAACTAGCTCTCTTTGATCTTCTTATGGAATGAACATTTGCGCCGCTCTGTCTAACAATAGCGATGATGTCATCCTGATACAGGAGCTCTGGATGCTCGTGGAGAGATCGCTTCTTTCGAAAAGGAACCGTCTCGTCTCCCATGCCATCCCACGGCTCAATTTTAGGCATGCCGTTGTCATTATACACATACAACACGACAGTCTGTAACATCTTGCTGACATATTGCAACAAGGCGTGGCTCAGTCCCTCGATAACGGAAAAGTCATCAACTGGACGGAGTACAAATATGATCAAAATACCAACGGCATATTCCTTCGGTTTGTCGTCACAGTCGTAGCCGTCAAATCTACACTCCTGTCCCGTACAAATAGTGTCGCATTTGCCATCAGCAAACCGATTGGCACAATAAGAATCATTTCTGATGGAAGAAGGAAAAAATTGCAGCAACAAATGTTAATCGTATGTGTGCTTAAGATATTATTAGTTATGTTAAGTTTACTTCAAAAAGTTATATCCCCAGTTTCAGTAAAAGTGGATAAACGTCTAGAATTTGGATTGGACGGAACACCCTAGCAATGCTAATACTTATTAACATCCGAGTAGACTGCAGCAAGAAGAATTATGATTATTTCTTCTGGATATAACCCAATGCTTGTACTGTGAATCAAATTTAATACATTCTGAATAAGAGTTTACTCGGTGAGTTTAATATGAGTGAAAATATGCTGGGATACTCAAACAACAAAAAATCCAAAATCTTACAAATTTATCAAAAGCTTCCAAGATTTTAACCTCAAAATTCAAAGCCATTTATTTAGCATAGCATGGCAAGGTTTAACGTCCCGAAAGCATCCAGTGCTGGACATTATATCAAGACGGCCATGGCCTTTGATAACCAGTTGTGAACTCACTGGTTGCAGACCCACCGGAATCCGAATCAGGGACATGCGGGTGAGAAAACAAAGCACTAACCATTACACCACGAAGGTCTGTAAAAAATAATTTCTTAAAGGCAACAAAATAATACAGAAGACATATCATGAAAAGTTCCTCATAGGTGAGTAAAGCCTTGTATCAGTGATACTCACTTGCAAACTGGCTGTTCCCCATGACAGCTCAATGCAAACTGCACACATGAATCACTGGAGCATTTGCTTGCGCAGTTTCCATGCTTTTGGATGGTGGTACACACATCAGCAGGACAGATCTCCTGTGGTTTTCCCAGACAGTCTCCGCCATCGTAATTACATTCAGTCTTATTGCATTGATGCTGCGCAAATTGAAAAAAAGTTTTGCTTTTTAGATTCGAGTAACATGGATGTGTTCTATAATAGTACAGGACTGAAAGGTGTATGGACGGTTAAAGGATATATCTATACTAGCCCAGTGCTTCTCCCCAGTTTTCTTGGCCTAAGAGAATGAGAGCACAAAAAGAACCAAATAAATAATGCAACATGTACTGCTGTGAGCTGAATTTAAAGTGTTCTCAATGTGGGGGTGGGTTTAATGAAAAATAATTCTTTATATGTGCCAGCATGTACAGTACATGGGCTGCGGAGCGGTATATTAAGTGAGAGATGGGGGGTCATTTGAAACGAATGATCTGAATGACAGAAATGCGGTCAGGGAATTGGCAAATAATTAATCTTTTTTGTTCGTTTTTAACTTAACACCCCAAACCCCCATCAAAAATACATAAAAAAAGGCATAGTTTTGACGTGATATTGCTACAAATGTTTATTTTGTTTTTGAAACATGGAAAAACAAATACATGTGATCACGTTGTCTTTGTCAGTTAGAGTTTAATGAAAGGGATGTTGCATTGCAGTGGCGTAGGAACCAGGCCAAGACCCCACCCCCAAGAACCCTCCTCCTCGACAGGACACCAGTCCATCAAAAGTCAACTTCCCCAACATGTGGATAGGTAGAAATTTTATATTACCCAGAAACAGCTTCTAAATCTAAACAGAATAGTCTTTAAATTATTCCAAAACACATGTACGTTCTGAGTTACGGCTCAACAAATTTCGAAGAATTTTTAATACATGCAAAAGATGTGATGTATGGTAGAGAAAACAGTAAAAATCTAATGACATTAACAATCTAATGACATTAACAATCTCATGACATTAACAATCTAATGACATTAACAATCTAATGACATTAACAATCTAATGACATTAACAATCTAATGACATTAACAATCCAATGACATTAACAATCCAATGACATTAACAATCCAATGACATTAACAATCTAATGACATCTAATGACATTAACAATCTAATGACATTAACAATCTCAACAATCCAATGACATTAACAATCATAAAAATTTAATGACATTAACAATCCAATGACATTAACAATCCAATGACATCAATCTCAACATTAACAATCTCATGACATTAACAATCTTATGACATCAACAATCTTATGACATTAACAATCCAATGACATTAACAATCTAATGACATTAACAATCTAATGACATTAACAATCTCATGACATTAACAATCTAATGACATTAACAATCTAATGACATTAACAATCTAATGACATCAACAATCCAATGACATCAACAATCTCATGACATTAACAATCTCATGACATTAACAATCTCATGACATTAACAATCTCATGACATTAACAATCTCATGACATTAACAATCTCATGACATTAATAATCTCATGACATTAACAATCTAATGACATTAACAATCTCATGACATTAACAATCTAATGACATTAACAATCTAATGACATTAACAATCTCATGACATCAACAATCTCATGACATTAACAATCTAATGACATTAACAATCTCAATGACATTAACAATCTCATGACATTAACAATCTAATGACATTAACAATCTAATGACATTAACAATCCAATGACATTAACAATCTAATGACATTAACAATCAATGACATTAACAATCTCATGACATTAACAATCTCATGACATTAACAATCATGACATTAACAATCTCATGACATTAACAATCTCATGACATTAACAATCTCATGACATTAACAATCTCATAATTAACAATCTAATGACATTAACAATCTAATGACATTAACAATCTAATTAACAATCTCATGACATTAACAATCTCATCATTAACAATCTAATGACATTAACAATCTCAATTAACAATAATTAACAATCTCATGACATTAACAATCTAATGACATTAACAATCTAATGATTAACAATCTAATGACATTAACAATCTAATGACATTAACAATCTAATGACATCAACAATCTAATGACATTAACAATCTAATGACATCAACAATCCAATGACATTAACAATCTCATGACATTAACAATCTCATGACATTAAACAATCTCATGACGTTAACAATCTCAACATTAACAATCTCATGACATTAACAATCTCATGACATTAACAATCTAATGACATTAACAATCTCATGACATTAACAATCTAATGACATTAACAATCTCATGACATTAACAATCTAATGACATTAACAATCTCATGACATTAACAATCTCATGACATTAACAATCTCATGACATTAACAATCTAATGACATTAACAATCTAATGACATTAACAATCTAATGACATTAACAATTTAATGACATTAACAATCTAATGACATTAACAATCTAATGACATTAACAATCTCATGACATTAACAATCTCATGACATTAACAATCTAATGACATTAAAAATTTAATGACATTAACAATCTCATGACATTAACAATCTAATGACATTAACAATCTAATGACATTAACAATCTAATGACATTAACAATCTAATGACATTAACAATCTAATGACAGTAAAAACCTAATGACATTAACAATCTAATGACATTAACAATCTCATGACATTAACAATCTCATGACATTACAATCTCATGACATTAACAATCTAATGACATTAACAATCTAATGACATTAACAATCTAATGACATTAACAATCTAATGACATTAACAATCTAATGACAGTAAAAATCTAATGACATTAACAATCTAATGACATTAACAATCTAATGACATTAACAATCTAATGACAGTAAAAATCTAATGACATTAACAATCTCATGACATTAACAATCTAATGACATTAACAATCGAATGACATTAACAATCTAATGACAGTAAAATTCTTTAATGCAATTCATTTAATTCTAATGTAGATATTTCAATTTTAATGTTTTCTCCTGCTAAATTTGAACAAAGGGTATGATAATTTGTTATATTATATTTCTAGACACATGCCAAGGAATGCACATGTAAGACCCATGGAATTTGCCCTATTATTACAAATTTATTATAGTAAAGCATTAAAATATAAATTACTATAAGAAAAATGGTTAAATTTAAAGCAATTTTTAAAAAACATCTTGTTATTTTCATAAAAGTATATTTTCGTCTATTTGGGCTAAGCTGCTGCTACCTCTGCATAGATCTTTAATCTTAACACTTGTTGTGTAATATATGTGACTTACATAGCAATGATCATCTTTCATCCGCGCCTGACACTCTTTGGAACATCTTGGGAACCCAATGTCAATCTCTGTGATGTCTGGATTGATGGTATACTTCGGTGAGACCGCCAGTGGCTCTTCACATCTCAAACCGTAGGTTCCTCCAGGACAGTGACAAATGAACAATGTACCGCTGTTTCGACAAATACCGCCATTGTTACACGGGCTAGAACCACACGGATTAGATTCGTCAATTTCACATAATGGGCCCCTAAAACCCTGAAAAAAAAGGAACCAATGAGAAGAGCAATAATCATCACGCAAAAAGTCTGGGGTAAGGGGTAACTCTCTCTGGGGTAACTCTCTCTGGGGTAACTCTCTCTGGGTAACTCTCTGGGTAACTCTCTCTGGGGTAACTCTCTCTGGGGTAACTCTCTCTGGGGTAACTCTCTCTGGGGTAACTCTCTCTGGGGTAACTCTCTCTGGGGTAACTCTCTCTGGGGTAACTCTCTCAGGGTAACTCTCTCTGGGGTAACTCTCTCTGGGGTAACTCTCTCTGGGGTAACTCTCTGGGGTAACTCTCTCTGGGGTAACTCTCTCTGGGGTAACTCTCTCTGGGGTAACTCTCTCTGGGGTAACTCTCTCTCTAACTCTCTCTGGGGTAACTCTCTCTGGGGTAACTCTCTCTGGGGTAACTCTCTCTGGGGTAACTCTCTCTGGGGTAACTCTCTCTGGGGTAACTCTCTCTGGGGGTAACTCTGGGGTAACTCTCTCTGGTAACTCTCTCTGGGGTAACTCTCTCTGGGGTAACTCTCTCTCTGGGGTAACTCTCTCTGGGGTAACTCTCTCTGGGGTAACTCTCTCTCTGGGGTAACTCTCTGGGGTAACTCTCTCTGGGGTAACTCTCTCTGGGGTAACTCTCTGGGGTAACTCTCTCTGGGGTAACTCTCTCTGGGGTAACTCTCTCTGGGGTAACTCTCTCTGGGTAACTCTCTCTGGGGTAACTCTCTGGGGTAACTCTCTGGGGTAACTCTCTCTGGGTAACTCCTCTGTAACTCTCTCTGGGGTAACTCTCTCTGGGGTAACTCTCTGGGAGGTAACTCTCTCTGGGGTAACTCTCTCTGGGGTAACTCTCTCTGGGGTAACTCTCTCTGGGGTAACTCTCTCTGGGGTAACTCTCTCTGGGGTAACTCTCTCTGGGGTAACTCTCTGGGGTAACTCTCTCTGGGGTAACTCTCTCTGGGGTAACTCTCTCTGGGGTAACTCTCTCTGGGGTAACTCTCTCTGGGGTAACTCTCTCTGGGGTAACTCTCTCTGGGGTAACTCTCTCTGGGGTAACTCTCTCTGGGGTAACTCTCTCTGGGGTAACTCTCTCTGGGTAACTCTCTCTGGGAACTCTCTCTGGGGTAACTCTCTCTGGGGTAACTCTCTCTGGGGTAACTCTCTCTGGGGTAACTCTCTCTGGGGTAACTCTCTCTCTGGGGTAACTCCTCTGGGGTAACTCTCTCTGGGGTAACTCTCTCTGGGGTAACTCTCTCTGGGGTAACCTCTCTGGGGTAACTCTCTCTGGGGTAACTCTCTGGGGTAACTCTCTGGGGTAACTCTCTCTGGGGTAACTCCTCTGGGGTAACTCTCTCTGGGGTAACTCTCTCTGGGGTAACTCTCTTGGGGTAACTCTCTCTGGGGTAACTCTCTGGGGTAACTCTCTGGGGTAACTCTCTCTCTCTGGGGTAACTCTCTCTGGGGTAACTCTCTCTGGGGTAACTCTCTCTGGGGTAACTCTCTCTGGGGTAACTCTTACTTTCAATGTCAAGACTGTCACCTCAACTTTTCCCAAAGTCGATGAATAAAAATGAAAGAAATTAAATTCATACCATTTGGAATGAAAAATTGTTAGAGTGGAACACTTATTAGTGTGACTTTGTAAGTCAAGTTTCTTTCCAAAATCTGATCCAACATACTTTCTTTCCACATTAATGATATTATAAAGCACAAAAATTTACTTCTCAGTAATGGTCTGCACAATGTTCCATGACCCCTGTTTACATCCTAATTGAACAGATATAAGATATCTTCACTGGTAGTTCAAATGACGCCACTCATCCAAGGCATATCAAGGAACTGGCCCCATATTTTCCCTTAGTATCAAGAATATTCCAACGCACTTTTCGTGCACGTGATGGAACTGAAAACCTTTGGAAATAATGTTCACATTAATCATAATAATTTTTAGGAATAATTAAGCAGTTTTAATGACAAGTATCAAAATTAAGATCCGTCTTGTTTCAAATTTCCGTCTCTTTTCGACCGAGAGCTTCTTTTACCCCCAAAAAACCTCTGGCTTCAGCCATCAGCCCACATTTTGGGAGGGGTGGGGGGGGGGAGGGGACTAAACATAAAATGAACCACAATATCATGACAAAACCAATCTCACAAATGACTACTTACTGGTTCACATGAACAACCAAATCCATTACTAGTTTCTCTACAAACACCCTGATTCTGGCATGGGTTCAAGTCACAAGGAGGCACACCATCATTACAAAGACGACCTGAGCGGTGATAAGAGAGAGAGGGAAGAAGAAAAAAAACAATACATTTTTTTTGGCCATACATATTAGAATATTTGGTTTCGATAAAATAATGAAAGAGGGCTTATACACAAATGTCTACAAAATCATTCTCATTAAGCATCCTCATTATTTTCATATTCAGAAGTACTATTTCAGTGAAATTATTTCCTTTCTTTCCTTTCTTTCAATAAAATATCTGATACCTTCATAGATTTGTGAAGCTTTTCAAATGATTTTTTTCATCCCCTTCTCCAACTTGTTCTACAATCTCAATCTTGAGCATAAGGCAATGAGCAGCTGGTTTTTTCTTTAAAGCTTCTGGTACATCCCAACCTAAGACCAAATTTTCCCTGTGGAATAAAACATTTTTGGTCCCAATTTTTCTCTCATACTCTACATCTTGAATATCACCCATTCCAAAAATTGTTTATTGGCAAAATTGTATTAGCTAATATTGACAGGTTTTTCTTCTGAAAGAAAGAAAGAAACCATAGCTCACCTGAATATCCTGGCTTGCATTCACATGTGAAGTTATTCGATTGCTGAACGCATCTGTGTGTTCCGATAGCATCGCAAGGATCTGCAAGACATTCATTGATGTCACCCTCACACCTCGGACCAACGTATCCTGGTGGGCACTGGCACTCAAATCCACCAATGAGGTCACGACACGTGCCACCGTACCTACAAGTATTAGCTCTGCAGTCGTCCTCATTCACTTCACAATCTGGGCCTAAATGATTCAGAAAATGTAATAAAAATTCAACATTTATTCAAATTTTACACTTTCTATTAGATCATTTTTAGCTCGACACCTATTTTAGAGGTTTGAGCTAATGAAATGACTAGGGAAAGGAAGAGCCTGGAAATAGTTCAGTTTTGAGCCTTAAAATTGCAGCAATCATATGAAGTGTTTCTTTCTTAAGAGATTTTGCTGCATGGGTATATTAGCTTTACATGCAGTCATCCTTGTGTACAATTTTCTTTTGGTGAAGCTATTACCACTAACATCACTGTAAAATATGTACCTGTTTGTAGAGGCATCAATCATTTTAATGGGTCCTACATGTACCACAAAATTACCGATTTTCTGCAAAGTACATCTGCAGACATAATAAAACAAATGACTTTGAAATATTTTTTTACCTGTTTTTTATTGCACATTATAATAAAATGCAACATAATTAAGTGTATCATAATAAATAAAGATTTGTCATTTGTGAGTTCACAAAGTGGTTACCCGACCATCGTTTTAATAAAATTTGAACACAATCTAGCTGATGCAATCTGTTGTCAATCTTGCATTTCACTTACCAATGGTTCCTTTGGGGCATTGGCAAGAATAATCATTGATCTCATCCCAACATATGCCTCCATTATAGCAGGGATTATTCGCACAATCATCAATGTTATGCTCGCAGTTGGGTCCCTCGAACCCAGACACGCAGGTACAGTGGTAGGTGTTGATGTCATCACGGCAAGTACCACCTAAGAGAAACAGAAATATGTAAAAAAAATAAACCAAACGCTCTTTCACCAAATAAACATGTAATATTTACAATGCTAGCACTTCATAGACAAAAAGAAAAGAATAACAAAACAAAAAATATATGTAGTAATTAACATAACATCACAACTTATTGAGCAAAATTGATCTGAGAAACAAATATAGGAATTGTAGATGACAATATTCAATGGGAGTAGTTGCTATAGTGAACAGGAAACTGAATATCATTAATTTGAGAACCTTTGATATTTGAAATTTGGGAGAGAAATATCGAGACTTACATTAACAAATTTGAGCTGTATTCCTGTTCATACATAATCACGTTTTCACATGCTGAAGTTTTTTTTTACAAATTTTGATTTGTGATAAGTTAAAAACTGTTAAGGGCTATTGTTCTGCTCAGTTCATCTTGGTATCTGTTAAGAAATAAAATGAATAATCATTTAAGAGCTTACCGTTTTGGCATGGCTCTGATGAGCATTCGTTAGTATTGATTTCACAATAGGAACCTTCATACCCAGGGGAGCAAACACACTTGTGGTACGTCGTGTTGCCAGAGCAGGATCCTCCGTGGAGACACAGGTTGCTCACAGATTGATCTGAAAAACAATCAGATTTCCATCAGAGTATGCAATTTGAATGATGCCTTGCTTCATAGACCATTTTAAACCGATTTTAACAGAACGTGATTACTTCAACCAATCAACTACTGGGGGAAATTTTCCTTTGTAACCAATCAGGCGCAGTTTTGAGGCAAAAACTGTAACCAGCAATGCATGCATGTATTACCTTCCTGCATAACACACGTATCATACGTGTGCTTGAAAACAATTTTTCATACGCTTGGTCCCATACTGTGCATGAATTGTGCACAACGCCATGTTTTCCCCAGTATTTTTGGTCAATAAGATTCCTCCAGTATATAATTGGTTCATTATGAACACGTGAATTTCTGCCAGGTGGCATGATTTCAATTAGTTTTCCCAAAATTGCTGATTCAGATTTAAAAAGGGTCTATACTCTAAAACAAATACTGTATACTTATTTCCTTTCCATATCTATCATAAGGACAATAAAAGAAGCAATTTGGTGTGAAAATCAAATTGATATCTTTTTCATTTATAAGTTATTACATTTCAAAGATTGTGCAAGTGTATTGAGAAGTGACCTCACAGTGTAAAGTATGATGTCATAAAGGCAAAGCCAAGAAGGCGTATTCCTTTAATATAAAATTATTACTATTTTGAGGTAAAGAGGATTTATGCCAAGTTCATGTGCCAATGAATGTAATTTCTTTTTTAAAACTAAACAAAAATGGCAACACTTACTCCTAAATTGAGCAGCCATGAAGCATGAAACTTGGCGCACATCACAGAGCATTCCAGTCCAGCCAGGTACACATTCACAGGAGTAGGTGCTACCTTGCTGCCGACACGTCGCTCCATTCATACACGGATTGCTACTCTCATGACACCAGTCAACAGTATTCTAAAAAAAGACAATGAAAATTTGAATCAACCGTACATTCTTTACATTTTGTTTTAATGGGAGTAACAGGGGAGGGGGATGGGGGCAGAGAAAGAGATTGGGCAGAGGAAGGGATTGGGCAGAGGAAGGGGCAGGGGAAGAGGGGGACAAAAGAAGTGGAGGGGACGGGGAAAAGGGGAGAGGGGGACAGGAGAGAGGAGGGGATGGGGAAAGGGAAGAGGGGGTGGGGGAAGAGAAGGGGAGGAGGAAGGGGATGGGGAAAGGGATGGGGAGAGGGAAGAAGGGGATGGGGGAAGAGGGGGGGGAAGAGGGGGGTGGGGAAGAGGGGGTGAGGGAAGAGAGAGGAGGAAGGGGGGGGATGGGGGAAGAGGGGAATGGGGAAGAGGGGATGGGGAAGAGGGGATGGGGAAAAGGGGATGGGAGGGATGGGGAGAGAGGGGATGGGGGAAGAGGGGGGATGGGGAAGAGGGGATGGGGGAAGAGGGGGGATGGGGAAGAGGGGATGGGATGGGGGAAAAGGGGATGGGGAAAAAGGGATGGGGGAAAAGGGGAAAAAGGGGATGGGAGAAGAGGGGATGGGAGAAGAGGGGAATGGGGAAGAGGGGGATGGGGAAGAGGGGGATGGGGAAGAGGGGGATGGGAAAGAGGGGGATGGGAAAGAGGGGGATGGGGAAGAGCGGGATGGGGAGGAGGGGGATGGGAGATGGGGGAGGAGAGAGGGGAAGTGAAAGATGGGGGAAGGGAAGTGTAAAGAGGAAAGAGCAGAACGATTCAAATATTCTTATGGTAGTTGATGTTGTTGGAGATGGGATTTAATGTGGAGGGTTGATTGTTCTGGAAAAGCTCTGCCTTTTGAGGAAAGCCTTTAACTTTTAAATAAGAATAGTACCCTTACCTCAGAGTAGTACCCTTACCTCCGAGTAGTACCCTTACCTCCGAGTAGTACCCTTACCTCAGAGTAGTACCCTTACCTCAGAGTAGTACCCTTACCTCAGAGTAGTTTACCTCAGAGTAGTACCCTTACCTCAGAGTAGTACCCTTACCTCAGAGTAGTACCCTTACCTCAGAGTAGTACCCTTACCTCAGAGTAGTACCCTTACCTCACAGTAGTACCCTTACCTCACAGTAGTACCCTTACCTCACAGTAGTACCCTTACCTCACAATTAGATCCAGTGTAGCCAGGCACACACCGACAGCTGTAAGATCCCAACGTATCTTGACATCTGCCGCCATTCATACAAGGGTTGGAGCGGCACTCGTCAATTTCATACTGGCAGTTGGGGCCCTCATAGCCGTCCGCACAATCACATGTGAAGGAGTTAATTCCATCAATACAACGCCCACCGTGAAGACATGAACTGAAAAAACAAATCACCATGTTAGAAAATTACATGGCTGAGAATTATATGGCAATACTTGAAATGCATTTGCTTATTAAAGATGTATGGAAAGGTAAATATTTTTTGACCAAGATGAAAGAGCAATAAATTCTGAGCAAAACATTATTACGTTCATCCTTTGCTTCTTGTATCACCTACAATAAAATATAAAAAATAGCAAGGGGGAATAGCGTGGGGAGGGGGGCGGAAGGGGGAGCCAATATTCTGACAAATATTTTTCATCCTAGTCCAACCCCAATCAAAATGGAATCTTTTTCTTTCAAGTAGCATAATTTACTCTCAGATCAGTCATTCAGCGACCGTACTTCTGTTACTTTCAACCATACAATTGCTTCTAATAGTTTTCTATATATATTATTATGACTTGCATGGTGGACACAAGATCCAGAACGCTGCAAATCAACAAAATTAATCGACTTGAGATAAATAAGAAAAAAAATTAAATGCATGCTTCCATCACTTTTTTTTTAAGGTGCCTTAAGTCAGAAACAGTGTCATTATCATTATTTAAAGACCACTGTTCTCAGAAGTTTAAGAGAAATTACTGCACTGTCAACAGACCTTTAAATGTGTTAATATTACAAAATGCACTGCATCATTTTAGTATTGTTCATACCTATCTGTGCAATCAGGGTCATTGTACTGGCAGGTGATCCCACTAAAACCATGGCGACACCTGCATGTGAAGCTGTTGACGTAGTCGTTACATGTTGCACCATTCATGCATGGGTTGCTCTCGCACTCATTCAACTCCAATTCACAATCCCTTCCTTCAAAGCCCCTCAAGCATACGCAAAAGTAACTGGCTGGACGATCCATACATACACCTCCATTCTGACAAGGATCTGTAAAAACATATTGACCAAAAATATAGTTCAGACTGTTTTCCTTGATTTGTTTTGTCAAAGGAATGCATGCAACGTATACAATAAAAGCTGTAATTATGCTTGAGTTCAAGCAATTAGTGATAAAATATATAACTAAATAAATATGTATTCCCCTAAAGTATGGAAGAAGAACCTTTAAAAATGATGCATCTTTGAGGGAAAATATTGCATCATACCTGAGAGGGATGAGGCTTGTCAGCGAATTCACTAATATTTCATTTTTTTTTTTTTTTTCTTTCTCTTTCATGATTTCTCATAATTTGCCATTTTCAGTTTTCTTCTTTACAACTCATTTTATTAAGATAGGAAACTAGTCACAAAGAGTGTAACCACATAGGTTTGGTCTTATAACCTGTAGGTAACCATGATGAATGATTTTTTGTTTTTTTTGGGGAGGGGGTAGCCAGGATCATCCCTATCTTGAATGGAACTTGTCCAAAAAGTGATTAAATCCAAAGATTTTAAGATTGAAAACAGGCGGCTACTGAAGTTGATTCAGAAATGAAGAGTCAAATTATTTTTTTTTCTAGAATAAAATGAAAAACATCTTCATCCCTAATAAATTGCCAGATTTGTTACTGATAAGATTAATGGAAAACTGTAGGGTACAAATTCAGGTATAGTCAGTTCACTTCACTTGCAGAGGATTTGTATCTATTTAATGCTTAATATGATAATATAATAAGTTTTGTTATTCTAATTCATTAGTCAGTCAGCATGCCTTGATTATAAAAAATATTCTTCTTAACTTGACTCACATATTTACAAGAAGTATAAATGCAATAAGGCAGTATATAATTACCAGAATCACACTCGTCAATATCATGTTCACATGTCTGCCCAATGTAACCTGGTCTGCACTCGCAGACATAGCTACCGAGAGTATTTCTACACCTGCCATTGTTATGGCACGGGTTCTGTTCACACTCATTTCGATCGATTTCACACAGGTTCCCTGGAGGTAAAAAGAAAAGAACAGTTAACTAGGGTAAAAGAAAAGACCATCCATGAGAAGAAAACAAGAATTGTAGTTCTCAAGAAAAGAAAATGTGAAATGCTACATGTGAATCATATGTTTATTGTTAATTATGTTACCTCTCACATTTATATCATAATCAAAACAACTGGCTCTGGGCTGGGTGGAGGGGGTAGAGGGGGGTGGATTCCCCTTTCCAACATATTTTTTGGAAACATGGACATGCAATAACAGATATTAGATTTTGTGGATTCATTTTTACCCCACCATAATTACACCATCCTTCTTGACGACCCACTGCTTAGTGTTGTTCACGATTAGCGATTAATCACTAATCGATTGCAACTCTTCAATAACGTTTAGTAAAACGATTAACCGTGAATATGCTATGTGGGTGGCCTTGTGTATGACAAACCATGGCCAGAACTATGACTACAAATAATTGTTGGAGCACTTCAAAAACTAAACTGGGCTTACTGGGTTACGATCTGTGAATTAATCATTTTGTACGAGTTCTGTCATATACCAGGAAGTTGTTAAGTAGTGTAAGTAAGGTTCCAATATCGGCAACATGTTCTAATGCTATTTTATATTTACACCTGTTTGAGGGTTATCTAAACCCAGGATCTTTACTTTCTTTCAACCAGTGTATCAGCCTAACTGGTAATTTTAAGGAATGATATTTGCATTCTGGTAAGATTCTTGGCCTAAATGTTTACCGAAAATGCATTGTCTATTTGTGTGGGAATTGTACACAAAAATTTCATTCATTTTAATTGAACACTTAGAAGTTTCCCCATCCCGATTTTTGGGTGAAGCTTGATAATTTTAGCGATTTATTGATTAGTGAATTAATCACAAATGAACAGCACTACTTACAAAGAAAAAGCTATACCAATTATCACACTAGAAAAGCAACCATTCTATTTCACTGATCTAGAATCTTGCTATTTTAGCAACTAGTGAATGGGATAAGAAAGCATACACAGCTGGAAAATATAACCCGTCTCGCAAAGTTAAACAAAAACACATTTGACGACACATGAAGCTAGAAAAACAATTGGTACTCTTATCATTTTCAATCACATACCTGTGTAGCCAGGTAAGCACGAGCAACGGTAGTTCAAGTAGGAGTCGAGAGGGTGGCACGTCGCGCCATTCCTACACTCATTACCCCTGCAAGGCGTCAGTTCCGATTCACACCTTGCCCCAGTGTACGGTGCCCGGCATTCACAGATATAAGTGTCGATCCCATCTCTACACAGGCCGCCATTCAGGCATGGATTTATTTCACAGTCATCCACGTTGACCTCGCAATTGACTCCTGAATAGCCAGGCACGCAAGTACATGTGTAGAAGTCCAAATGGTTGGTGCAGTTTCCACCGTGAGTACAAGGATTGGAGGCACAATTGTTGGTCACTCTGTGACAAAGGCTGCCTTCGTATCTGAGGTAGAAAGTCAAATGTCCATTACACCATCATCATTCAGGGAAACAGTCAGACATCTTAAAATTTGGAGCAATGACTATAGAAAAGATCTGAGGTGACTTAGAGTAGGTTGGAAAAGAAAAAAATCTCTAATATGGGGTTAAAACATTTTTCATGGATTTTGAGGGTTTTATAGACAGACAGTCCTCTTTTACATCGTTTGTTTGTTTGTTGAGGCTCTTACCCAACAGCAACTGAGAGATTAGATTGTATCATTGGTAGGAAAAAGGGTAAGAGGAATAATCGGAGAAAAGGTTGAGAGCCAATAGACATGAAACTAGTAGGATCACAAGAGGAAGTGCAATGGGTTAAAAAATAAAATAAAATATGGAGGCAGGGTGGGGAGGAGAAGGTGGGAAGGAAGACTAATCTAATAGATGTAGAGGGATGTATGATGAAGGAAGGAGATTATTTTAACCAGGGAATTATTCCAGAGGAGCTCTGCAATGGAATTGTAAGGAGTGAAAGAAGCTCTGGGGAAGTTGTACAGGGGGTAGTCAATGAGGACATGATAGACAGTGAGGGGGCAATGCCAGTTATTGCAGTAAGGGGGAAATGCCAGTTATTGCAGCAAGGTGGGGTAGGGGGAGCCGATAAGGAAGTGGGAGTGTGTAAGCTGGGTGTGGCCTATCCTAAGGCGGGTAATGTGGGTATTGTCGTTATCTTTATGAGAGAGATTGTGGATAGTGGGTCTGGCCAGAATGGTGGGCTGGGTGTTGTGGAGTTTGTTATCCATTTGTGAATCCCATGTAGTTTACCAGTGGTCATAAACGAGGGAAGCAATTTGATGTCAGAATGGGTTTTGGGAAAGAGGTAGGGGGGAGGTAAGACAGCTGCTTAGCTTTATTATTGAATGTGCAGCCACATTCCTCTGGGTAGTCAGAGAAGCTATGTGAGTTGAGATGCAACAAAGTTATAATGCACCATTTAGTGTGTCTATGTTACCTTTTCCCTTCAAATTACAGAAACTTACCCGCTTGGACAAACACATTCAAAGGAATTTTCCCGATCATGGCACTCTGCACCATTCCTACAAGGATTACTACTGCACTCGTTCACATCGGATATACAATCTTTGCCAGTGAATCCGGGAAGACAATCGCATAAAAAATCGTCCACTAGATCAACGCACGTGCCTCCATTGAAGCATGGATTTTGTGCACAATCGTCAATGTTAATTTCACATTGTGGTCCTCCATACCCTGCAGGGCACCTACAGGTGTATTCATTGATTCCATCCACACATACAGCTGAGTTGTGACAGGGGTTACTGAGACACTCTAAAACATCTTCCTCGCAGTTGTTACCTGGGAAAGGAGATCAAAAAGGGGATATTAAAGTTGGAGTAATCTTACACAGGTTGCAAAAAGGGAATCAAAGTTTGAGTTATCTTACACATGTTGCTAAAAGGGGAACAAATTTGTGAGTACTATTGCCCACATTGCAAAAAGTACATCAAAGTTATGAGCTAAATTACACAAGCTGCAAAAGGGGATCAAAGTTTGATTAAATCTTACACACGTTGCAAAAAGGGGATCAAATTGGATTATATGAATTGGATTTAATTCTAAAGCTGGGATCGAGAGAAGAGGTGCATGGGTGAAAAGACAAAGTAGAGGGGGATGGGAGAGGAGGACTAAGTATGGTTGTAAAGGGAAGCAGTATGAAGGAAGGAGATAATCAGAAGAGCATGGGCGCTTATTACATTGAATACAGTGTATATATTTTTCTCTTCATCTTACCAAATGTGCCTTCTTTACATGTACACGTGTAAGCATCCACTAAATCAATGCAAATCCCTTGGTTTAGGCACGGGTTGCTTGCACACTCATCGCTTAGCTTTTCACATAGTATGCCTTCATAGCCCTCATAGCAGTTGCAACGGAATCCGTTCACCAAGTCCTCGCATACTCCGTGTCTGCATGGGTCTGTTTCGCAATCATTAATGTTCGTTTCACATTGGTAGCCAGTGTAACCTAAGAAATGACATAATATTTTCATGATACTCATGCAAAATAATTTGTGATTGCACTGGCATGAGGGAGTAATGTACCCAGAAATTTATTCCATCCTTAGAATTCAAACAGTAACGGATATCAAAAGCAAAAGATGATAACTTAGCACTCAGTGGTTAACATAAGTA
>JAIGNY010003388.1:340000-385000 GCA_020152595.1 Chiridota heheva | reverse complement strand
TGTTATTAATAAATGATTCCTTTATGCGTATATCATTGGATAACCTTTGATTTTATCATATAAAGCATTTGAAATGATAAAGATCAATTATTTGGAGATGTTCTTCTCTGAAACTTATTGGATAGATTGTTCCCCGGCGCTGAGTAGATGTTTTACAAAAAACGCAAAAAATGTACACAAAAAATTATTTAATGAATTTTTGTTTGCCTTGATGGATTAAATGAATTATCAAAAATGCACCTTCGTATATAAATCATGATTCATTTATAAATATACAGACGAAGATATCACTGTAATAAAGTATAAATATGTTGTATAGATATTTAGAAGTCGATTACAAATATAAAGAAAGATATGCAATCATATTTATATTGTTTCCTTTCTTTTTTCATTAATTGTTTTCTTTCGAAGTTTTTCTTTGGGTTGGTACAAGATAGACCTTGATTAATGATTCAAATTATTCTCCCTCGGATGTACATAGGCGAAATTTGGGGTGGAGATATCAATGGGGCAATTTACCCCTCCCCCACACTTTTCTTGTATTTATATCTTTTGTACAGTGATTATTTTTGTATTTCAGGTTGAATTTCTGATTGTGCCACCCACTTTCGGTGGGTAAATACCGGTTATGTATGTTACTCTGATAATATGCCTTATAATTAATGAAGTGACTTTCTAAAGAAATTATAATTGTTTCAATATAATTGATTTGTATTATAAAAAAATATGTAGCATTCTTGCTGTTCGAGTTTAGTAAATGTCAACAAAAATGGAGAGCTTTCGCAAACTTTGTCCCCTGGATCGGGCCTGGATCCTAGGTGTGTTTCTCCCCATGAACCACAAGGGTCAATAATCTGGTCATGGAGTCCTGAACCACACACCACCAGTGGCGTGATGGAAGGGGCCGGGGGAAGCTGCCGCCAGTGAAGTTTTTGAGGGGGCGCCGAATGCTCACAGTGGCACAAACATTATCCTGAGAATATATTTTTTAAAGATGTTTTCACTCTCAAGCTCTGCAATTTGTATCATTTCAGAACAAGCGTAAATGTTTTCTCTCAAAGCTGTATTCTTACATCAAAAGCATGGAAATCTTTCCTGCATGGCCTCTAAGTATAAAGACACATGCATATTGTTGTCAATGGGATCCTACATTTGAACATTCGTTTCATAAAACTTAAGCGTTTTTTTTTTTTTTTTTTTTTTTGGGGAGGTTTGGGGGCGCCAAAATGCTATTGCCCCCTTTCAAGTAAAATATGACCCACCACGTCATTGCTAGCCTCTATGGTTCATGGGAATTTCTAAAGAATATTGAGCTACAATCCCGATGGAATGGAGCGAAAAAGTAAGCAAAAAAGGACATCAACATCGTTTTAAATTTAATAAGGACAGGTAGAGATTTTTATATTTACAACAAAGGGCCGTTATATCTTCAAATTACGATAGGAGCATGTCGCAAGCATTATAGAACAACCGCTATTGTAATAACAACCGCTGTTGTAATAACGACTGCTGTTGTAATAACAATCGCCGTTGTAATAACAACCGCCATTGTTGTAATATTCACAACAAAGAGCGGTAATATCTTCAAATTACGATAGGAGCATGTCGCAAGCGTTATAGAACAACCGCTATTGTAATAACAACCGCTGTTGTAATAACAATCGCCGTTGTAATAACAACCGCCATTGTTGTAATAACAACCGCCATTGTTGTAATAACAACCGCCATTATTGTAATAACAACCGCCATTGTTGTAATAACAACCGCCATTGTTGTATTAACAACCGCCATTGTTGTAATAACAACTGCCATGTAATAGCAACCGCCATTGTAATACAACCGCCATTGTAATAACAACCGCCATTCTTCTTATTACTACGCATATTTATGAATTCCAATGTTTTTTTAATATTCTTTTATAAATTGACCATGTACGAACTAGCTAACATCTACCTACTGTGGTGTAGCGGTTATCATACCTGTCTACAGACCACGAGGCCCCTGGTTCAATCCTGGGGTGGGTAGACACGCCAGTGCACCACAACTGGTTATCAAAGGCCGTGGACATTGACTTGGTTGTCGATGTTATGTCTGTCCGTACGTCGTACCTGTGTTCTCGTCTGGGTCGTATTAAGCGTTTCGTGATAGCATTTGTACTATCATAACCGAATACGCAGGCGACGACCCCGTCATTGTAATTGTGTGTTCAACTCTCTCTCTCTCTCTCTCAACTAGCTAACATCATAATTCTACTAAATATGAATCAAAACAGACATATAATTGTTAAAATACGAACATTTCAAGAATTTTACATTAAGCGCCGCCTACTCATTAATATGACATCGCCACCAAACACAAAAGGGCACATCTGCATACCATAGGCTATCTGTGTACCACACATGACATAACTCCATATCATTCTTGAGATATTGTGTTTACAAGCTCTTTTTAGCAAAATCACATTAAGCCCCGCCTACTACTCATATGAATGTAATTCAACGTTTTTATACCATGAACACATACACACTACCTAACAACATATTTATCCTAAATATATGAAACAAAACAGACATGTGATTGTTAAAATATGAGCATTTCAAGATTTTTATATATAAGCCACGCCTTCTCATTTAATGTGCATGACATCACTACCAAAAACAATAGGGCACACCTACAGATCATGGGCTACGTGCGTGCCAAATATGACATGAATTGAGTTTACCGTTTTTAAAATACCGTGCTTACAAGCTCTTTTCAACAAAAAATATCTTAAGCCCCGCCCACTATGCATATTAATGAACTTCAACTTTTTTGTATCATGAACATGTACGCACGAGCTAACAACATAATTATTACACGAAATATGAAACAAAGCAGACATGCGGTTGTTAGAATATCAGCATTTCAAGATATTTCCATTAAGCCCCGCCTACTTAGTTATATGCATGACATCACCACCAAAAACATATCTATGGACCATAGGCTATCTGTGTACCACATATAGCATAGCATAGCATGGTTTAACGTCTTGAAAGCATCCAATGCTGGACATTATATCAGAACGGTCACGGCCTTTAATAATCAGTTGTGAACTCACCTACTGCAAATCCACCGGGATACGAACCCGGGACGTGCGGGTGAGAGGACAAAGCACTAACCACTACATCACGGAGGTCTGTCATATGACATGAATCTGGTGTATCGTTCTAGAGGTATCGTGCTTACGAGCTTGCTGTCACAGACACATACATACACACTCATACACACACCCGTAATCCAGCATGATTGCATAGCTTCCTTATGCTTTTAGCATCAGAACCAAAAAGTGAAGGATCTGTATCTTTCAGAACCCCCACGCCACCCCGGTGTATGGTTCCGATTCTGCTTTCTGAGAATTCACTGTCCACCGATAACAATTTGGCCATCAATTAGCCCACTAGTGAAATTTCCTGTAATGAAAAAATTGTGACGAATTAAAACAGAAGTGAGCTTTTATCCTTCAATTTAAAACAAGAAAGCAATTATTGAAGTTGCTGATCTCATCACCTTAAGCATACAGCATAGTGGGGGAAATAGCTAACAATGATAACTATGGGAGAAAATAGGGGGAAATAGTTGAAAACATAACTATCTCTGTGACCTTTTAAACCCAGAAATTACGAAACACATGTTCATGTACCATATGTGGTACAAACATAGGATTGACCTCTGACTATCACTGAAACAACTTCTGAAATTGTTCACATTAATCGTACCCTACTGTATGACACCATTCATACTCGCGTCACACTTACCATTCCATAACTATAGGGGAAAGTGGTCAATAGCTCTGTGACCTTTGACTTTTTGACCCCAGAGTCTACGGGACACAAATTCATGTACCAAGGTACCATGGTATAACATAGGGTTGTTATAAGTCTTGTACTTTTTGAGTTTAAAATGGCGCAAAATTATGCATAAAAACACATCTTTGACCTTTGACCCATAAACTTTTTACCTCCAATTATTATTGTTTTTTGTTAGAATGTTAAACCCTACCCACCTATGCAATTTGTAAAGAAACCAAGTAATTCCTTCAAAGATACATCCGTCACCAAAAACTTTATCCTTTAATTTGACCTGTGACCTTTGTCGCTTGGAGACAACAGTTTCGGGCCAGGGGTACCCGTCCACCAATTTTTGGTCATGTGTGTATTACAGTTTTTGTTGCATACGCACACACACACACACACACGTTTAGACCCTACAACTGGTGACATATCCATAATCCTATATAACTGGTGACCAATAAATATACAACACACAAACACATGGGATGGCGGTATTAGGAAATTAGGTTACACCCGTATTTTTAACTTATCCCATTTGACAGGTGACATGTACCAAAATGCGAAAATACTGAAATAGGGTAGTGTTTTGGTCATAATAGTTTTGAAAACAGCCATTTTTAGAACTAAAAACAACCGAGGACGTCATCGATTGTGTGCGTGTCATCTCTTTGAAGATGTGTAAACATACAAATGTCATCAGTTGGTAGGTCTAACATGTTCACACACACACACACACGCACACACACAAACTAAACCATGGTTAACCAGCCAAAATTCTCTCTTACAGTCAAGTCTTGCAAAATACATAACCTCTATATCAGAGCCTAAAGGAAAAGGTGGGGGCTTAAATACGAGTTAGCTACGTCTACAATGGAAAAGAATCTGCAGTATGGCTGTACGGCTGGGACACCTGGACCTGCACAAAAGCAAAACAGAAGAAAACATGTTAATGAGTATAAGACCTAGATACCTAAACTTCTGTTCCCGCGTTCGAATATCACATGACCCAAACATTATGGGGCTCATTTACAATCAAAATACACTTATAATAAATAAGCTTAGAAAATACGGGAAATGCTTAATCAAAAAAACAATAACGAAAGCTACTTTTATATCTATTATGTTTCAAAGTTAAAAGACTCCACAAGTTTATTTTAAAGTGTATATATAGTTTTAGTAAGTCATGATGCCATAAAGCCACTTACGCCTCTGAAAACTTTTACGAAACCGGTTTTTTACCTCAGAGTAGAAACACGCAGATGACATTACCTATGATTCAATGGCGTATTTAGTACTTACATAGTACTACTCAAAAAGGCACTTCCACAAAAGAGTTATGTATTATAATTAATCAATCACATCTTACTGCATGATTGTAATTATTTGATTTCCTTGGGACGGGATATCACATTGCTTGATATGAACATGTGTTGCCCCTTTGTAGCAACCATCGAAAATTTCCAACCATAGGCTTACCCTTTTATTTTTTACATCGTAGTTGATGCTGAAACCCTTGCAAAGTGACACACCCACTGTTGTTACCATGGCATCCGGAGACGCAGATTTCGAAGATTCATCGTCTGCTTCTGTCATTCTCGATCTAAAAGCTGGCGACCAAGTTTACTTACAGCTGCAGTACCATGAAGACTCTGCTTCCCCGTCGCTTGATGCCGCAGATGAGAGGCCTGTAATATTTAATGGTTTTATGGTGTATAGAGACGTAACAACATCATAAGAACCGACCAATTGATACATAACAATAACATAATAAGAAACAATCGACCAATCAAAAACGTTTGATTGTGATAATCTTTCGATTTTCATTACATCAGTAGTATATTATGGTGGTGTGCATAACCACGATTTGTGAAATGAAATAAAATATAACAGAATAGTTGCATGACCTCTATCATTCGGGTAAGCCTGGTTGATGTGTAGTAAGTTGTCAATACACAATTCATAAGGTTAAACCAATTCAAGTTAGATATCATTAAGTAAATTGTTAAATACCACAAAAATATATTTAATAATTGACTAATTTGCAGCATTTGAATTTAGAAGCCTTCATATACAAATTGTTATTTTACTCTGGTCATGTATGTTACGTGACTTTGGTATGAAAATTCCTTGTAATTGTTTAATTGTGTGTCACAATTTTTTTAAGTGATGAAGAGAATTGTTACCAAAATGGCTTTTAGTCTTTACCCTACCCTTAATCCAAAGATGCGAAAAAATACTACGTCACATAACTCCACAGCAAAAGATGCGTTGTAATTGTTCATCGCGCTACGATTGGACTTTCCTACCCATAGTCATCATCTCCCATCACTTACAAATTCTTAAAACTGCCCTGGGAAATTGTGGAACCCTGGAAGTTTAAAGGTGCGTAGGATTAACAAAATGCTCCTTGGTACCATGGAAGTAGAAGAGATGGTACGAACTACTTTGTCATGCCAGTTTGGTTATATATTCAACATTTTGGGGCGATTGTTATTATCATAATGACTCTTACTTTGCTTTACAAATGTATTGAATCTTTTTAAGCCACAGGTATATTTTAATCGTTACGAAATGCTTGATAATATCAAGCTCGATCATTCGTAATTAAAAAGATAAAACCTGAAGTTGTATCTCACGTCTTTGTATATTTAGACGCAATGCACTTACACCTTTGCAGCATGGAACTCCAAAAGGGTACAAATTCAGTAATAACTTTATGCAGTATTAACTAACACATCAATGGAATCAATGTAACACTCGATCCACAACTCATCATTATGTTGTTATAAAACATTTTTATGCCACTTTTCCTGATTAATTCATTATGGTGTGACGGTGTTTTTATATTAAAAAGGCTTTTAACTCAACAAAAAAAGGAGAGGCAAACGTATTCATGTGGCATTGAAATCGTCGTAACTCTGACTTTGTGGTATGGTCGAAGTCATCATGTGGCATTGGGTAAGGTTTATTGTTGTCACGTAGTGAAGTAAGATTGCACAGAAGTTTTATCACTATTTTTACCCTTTTGGCGTTCCCGTTAAGTGTAGCTCTTCGATCGATGCTGACATGACAAGTCTTTTGCAATACAGGAACTAAGACTTCACCTGTACTAGAACATGTAGAATGAACAAATAAGAGGTGAGGTCTGGATTCAATGATCACCTGAATAGTTTACAGCTTGTTAATATCGCTTTGCGAGGAAGGAAGAATATAATATCAAGGAAACAGACATATTGACCGAATTTTTCTTCCATTGTGGAATCAATATTTTCTGACCAATAGAGACCAACAAGGAACAGCCAACGCATAAAAGTAACCTAGAGAAGTCACTAACATTTAATGACATTTCTCGTCATACTTAATTACTTAAAATACATAGTAGACCTTTCCTTTGATTGAATTCTTTAACGTGATACTCCAGAAATACACAGTGTTGGTCCAACATATGCATTTTCAAGGTCAACATACACCCCCATTCTTAAAATTTGCTGTATAGAAGTACTCCTTTCTATAGTATTTCTTCAAGACTAAGTATAATGGCTATTATCTCTAGACTCCATTTTTTTTAAGTTAGAGAGAAAAAGAATAGTGAAGAAACACCTTCAATATTTTGTTTATTTCAGGAAACTTTGACTTGTAAAACTGTTCACAAATCTGTTTGGAAATGGGAAGTGCAAAAAGTCTTCTTTAGTTATTAATAAAAAATGAATTCACACAATCAGTCTCTTTCTTGTTATTGTATATCATAATAACTTTCTTTGGATATTCTTTTTGATTAAAAATACTATTTAAAAACTTCTTCTGATAGTAAACTTCAGTTAAATCACCAGTCTTGTATTTCAATCATCTGTAAAGTCAACTTGATTGGTTGTAAAATCAGACAAATTCCTACAAACCATCCAAGGCCAAAATTGGGAAAACACAATTATCCCGCAAATCCTCAACAATCTCTTCTACTATTAGAGAAAAAAAAAAAATCTTCTGCTGAATCCCTAGCCATATAAGAATCAATAAAAACAAACCCGTTTCCATGAAAGATACACTCTTGATAAAGTTAAGAGGGAGTTGTGTAAGTAGGATGTAGAGAGCAGAAGTGATGGCACTGTTTACTATTCCATTGTATTTAATTTTTCGTTTCTGTAATTTCATTCCATTTACTGCTTTTGTACATGTTGTTTTCTCTCTGTGCTGCAGTGAACCACATGATTGGCCCATCGGATGTTATTTTCTGGTGCAGATTTTTGGCCTTTATATCCCACAATGCATCTTTCCAAATTCAAATCTCTTTATAGAAATACATAGGTTTAAGCCAAAGATAGCAAAACTACATGCAAAATCTTCTTAGTTTTTGGTGCAAAAGAACGATGAAATTTTGTTTTCCATTTTCAGTTTCACTTTCACCGGGGAATTTTAAAGTGAAATTTAATAATTCATTTTAATTATTCCTGACGAACATATCTTAAAATTTTAGTCACCGGTAAAGCTTATATTACACAAAAAGAATTTTAAGTTCCAGAAATCTTATTTTTAATATCGTTTTGAAGGCTACAACTTGGTTCAAACTATGAATTTTAGAAAAACAGAATTTGAAAATGATTTAAGGGTTGAACTTATTATCAAAAGTTTAAATTATGGTCACTGTGCATGTCTGGATCTCCCAATCAGGAGATCTCACAATTGGGAGCGTGGACCGGACTGTGGTGTGGCTATTGTTCATCCTTGCACTTTATATACACATAAAAACTCATACCCCAACCTGCCAACCATCTGCTTATCATCTCTTACACTTTGAACCCACTAACTGACTAATAGGCCTGTCATGTAAAATTCCTTACTCCCTTCCATAACTTCATCCCACACTAACAACTCTTACCTTTTACCACTTAAAGCATTCCTTTATCAGTTAAAACTTGACAATATACCTTTACAACTTCACAATACACCTTTCTGATTTTCTCTCACACATATGACTTTTCCAGTTAAGGTGACTTTAAACCAGAAAAACCAGCCAACCACAATTTCCACAAAGTATCTTACGAAAATTACGTCGGGATTTTGAGGGATGTGGTGGTTGGATGTCACTGATATCTTTTTTTACGAAAGTCTCTTTGAGCTTTTAACCCTGAGACTTTAAAGATTTCTTCATTTCGTTTGTATTGGTTTCCTCTGAATATACGATCATTAAACAAGCTTTAAAATCAAAGTTGTTGCATCTTTGAAAATTTGTTTCCAACATTTGCAGTTTTTAAATCAATGTCAGTCGGTCAGTAGTGATAACCATTTGTGATGATTGACCAGGGCCCCCGACACAGATTTCATATTAGGTAGGGGGCAAGACCGATGTAATATTTTTAAAGTAATCAACACAAGTAAGACCTATTTGAAAACCAGTGCTTTGACAATTATTCAGCCCCTCCCCACCCCCCCGTCTCCGGTTTTGGAAGCTATGTGGACACACCTTTAAATATGATCTAACTTTAAAGATTTGTCTTCTCTTACGGCACTGGTGCAACGTTTCTGCTCGTGGTTGATAAATTCGGTTTCTTTATTCATCCAGGCAACCAGAAAAGAGTTACACCTCCTTGAATTCAGTCACTAAATTGCTTATTCTTACTTTTTCATCTTTCTACGCGAAACGTGAAACAAAATATTTTGTTATTTTTGATACATTTTTGATACATTATTCATTTTTCAATAATCAAAATACGCAGATCTATAAAACATGATAACTGCTAGATATCATGTAACAAGGATATATTTATCTCTTGCTTTTTTTTTTTTGTAAATGAAATTGTGTTTCATTTTGATCACATACATTGACAGAAGGCCCAGGAATGAAAATTAAAGTTGGGAAGTATTCTAAAACAAGTAAAACCAACACCGAACAAACCCAAGTGGATATATTCTGTAAAGTGTCAATTCGCACACGAATATTGTTGTTTGGAATAAATAACACTTTTGCCATACTTGCGCAACATGTCTCTAAAATTCATACATCGAGGAAAAAACATTTTCCTGAGATTTTGGGTGAGTCATTCAAAGGTTTTCCTATAAGTAGAGATTGACATGCAAACTTCAAGACACTAATCAATTGAGTGACTGCAATACGAGTTGGATTTTCTGTAAAACCACCAAAAATTGTTGGATTTTCATACCGCCCCGCCCCCCACCCCGACAATTAATAGAAATATGATTATTAAATACTACAGAAAAATTGTTCCGCCGTCTTCAGCATCATAATGTTTAAGCCTGTTGGAAGAAGTACGATATAGAAAAAGATCAAACCAGATGAGTTTTTCATACCCTAAGAAGAAAAAAGTTTACCATAGTGGAGAAAATTCTTCGTTGTTAGAAAATGAATAAGGGTAATTTCACAATGATGGCCAGCTATGGCGGCGAAGGAATTGCATTACAAATAAGCTTTCTCGTCATTGGATTAGTACATATTGCACGACACACCATCGTGTTAGCCACTATTATATTTGTTCCATCGACGAGAAACATTACCAACTTATATATCTGTATATTGCCAATCACTTGTTAGTAGATGGCATAGGGTCTTTACTTCTGATTTTAGTGCATGCTGTATCAGCTGAATACACGGTTCTGTCATCGATTAACTGGATTGCAATTTAAATGTGCCGCGTTGTAGACAGTGAGTTCCTCTATTGGCTGATTGGGGTGTTGTTAAAGCCAATCTGATGTTTTCGACTTTCGAAAGATATTTTGCGGTGATGTACCCTTTAAAATATCACACAAAGGCAACACATTGCAAAGCTGTTTGTGTGTGATGTTTTATATGGATCGTTAGCATGACAACAGAAATACACATTCTTTTAGAAAGATATGCTGATATGCCAAGTGCCTCAGTAAGCCTGTAAGTGATAATTCCAGAACACTGATCGGAATTTACATATATTTCGTATACCCTCGTGATTCCATTGACACTTTTCGTGTATGGATTGATTTGATGGAAGTTGAGACCTATCAAGGTCCCGTCTGACTCCAAACTGTGAGAAAGTGCCGGGTTAAAATACATAAAAACTCATGAGAATGACGCGGAGAGCAATGTATTAAATGCAAATGTCGTGACGACAAACTATGCTACTGGCAGAAATGAAGAAAATAATGATGAAAATCGGGTTATGCGAACGTCGGTCATTTACCACAGACGCCTCAACCTGTCAACACGGTAATCATGCCAAACAACTTTGCGCCAAAAATAATACCAACAATGAATATTGTTTGCATAGTATACGCGATATTTTGGACGCCAAATTACTTACTTTTACTATAATCTTGGAGGAAAGATTAACCAACAGGGGATATTGCTTAAAATCAGTGTGATTCTCACCAATCTTTATCTGTGCTGCAATCCTGTAATCTACCGTATACATTAAAGTATCGAAAATTTCAGTTGGTATTGAAGCGACTTTTTACAGAAAATGTGATAATCAAGCTTAATTTTGATTCATTATAGTAGGTCTGCATAAAAAAGCTTTTAAATGATTTAATTACAATCGATCAATCTGTCAATATTGTGAAATTAATTACACAATGCTGTTATATATGTCGGAAATTCTGTCATATTAAGAATTGTCAATGACTTGGTTAATTACCTTTAATTACTTTTCTACATCAAATAAACTGTCCCACGGTGATTTCGTAGCCCAAATGTGTAGCACATTATGATAATATCAAAACTCTGCTTGTCGTCAATTATCTAAGGATTCCAAGCTCAAGTATTGATTGTTACGCGTGGTGAAACCCGTTCTGCATCACCTGATAACAATCAAAAGGAAACTTAGTCCCATTCTTATGTATTAGGAATCCTGTATAGCTCCTATTAATTGTATATCGATAGACGGGTAGGGATATTATCATTATAAGCAAGAAAGTCATTCTCATTATTTCCAGAATCCTCAAACTTTGAGAAACCATGAAATGCAGCTTATTCTAATTAGAAATAAAACATATAACAGCTAACAGATTACTTCAATCAAGTTTGGAAATTTGCTAGAATAACCAGAATAACCAGCCGAATTTTTTTCAATGCTCAAATGCTAGTCTGATTTTCTGGCTGCTCGATGAGCCTCACGAATAATTTTGGTCCTTCTGACCGGTAACTAGATGCATATACTTGCTAATATAGGATCATTCTGAAGTTGCTCAAATCGTTTCTGTTTTAAGAAGCCTTTTCCAGACGAATGTTAAACACCAACGTATCATTAGATAAATAGGGTCATTATTCTATAAATCGAGTGTATAATGTGTCACTAAGAAGGTATTCTTTCTCCATTCAACCTCTGTTATAGACTGTGCCCTTACGCCGTGGTGTAGACAGAGCCGTGCGGCAGTTGTGAGATGAACCTCTCACTCAGTATGCACTTTCAGGTTACAATCGGAAAAATAACACTCTTACTCAGTATGCACTTTCAGGTTACAATCGGAAAAATTACACTGGTAAATTATGTTATCATGAAACCTTGAATGCTGCTCATCTGGGAAATCTTCCGTGGTGGACAGACAGAGCAGCCTTCAAAAACTTATACTTTACTGAGTAATTTCCCTGCAATTTAAGTTGGATAATCTCCCAATATTTCCTCCCAACCAGAGCATTCAAGCGGGGTTAGGCAGTTCTCCCCTTATTCGCGTTTCCTACGTCACGATCCACTCTTCTCCCACCAAAAAGCACGAATTAAGCGTGGTATTTTATTTGATGGCGCTGTCAGGGTTTTGTTGATGACTGTTGACCCAGCTCTTTTAATTTATTGTCGTAGCTTTGTAACCAAGCTAAAAAGTATCAAAGTCTAAGCAGATCACTTCTTTAGCTTTGAAAATGGTATAAGTTTTTGAGTTACAGATTTTGATCAAGTTTTGATTCAATAATTGTGATGTTGATTCGGCAAACAACTTTACATACTTTTTTTCCAATTTCTTTCCTCGGTCACTGGAAATGATATGGGACAGTCTATTCCCGCTAGAGTTGGATTGAGGTATGATAAATACTCAAAAACATTGGTCAAACGTTTGCTGCACCACGTCAAAGAACTGTAATGAACTAATTATTAACTTGATAATGATGCCTGCGATTTCAAAACGCTGTAAATGACCAATTTTCAACTGATTTTGATCATTTGTTACTTCCATGGTATTTTAATAGATTCTAAAGCAAATTAGCTGCTGTTGCCTCTATATACACGTCCATATACCTTTCACGTACCACTACATCGGTATCTATAGGGTAATATCCGGCAGCTGTTATTTTTTGTTTGATTCATTTCGATGATGTCAACACTATAAATAGCTACTTACCTAATTTTAAATCATGTTTGATTTTTTTCCAAGCCCGTGAGCAGGTGAGTGTCTTTCGTTATGCTGATTTTTACTTATTTGCCACACTTACATTTGTTTGCTACATCACAAAATAACAATCAACTTTTCCTTTCTACCGAAAACACATTCCTTGTTAGTTTGATAGATAGAAAAGAAAGTTATAAAGGATTTAAATTGGGAAATTAATTCTTAACTGAGCATTTTGTCGTGGCATAAATACGTAATGCATGCAATACTTAAATAGTAAGTTAAAAGGATATTTTGTATGCAAAAGGAAAAGTAGAGTTGTGTTGTGTGCTTTGTGGGCATATGGACATGATGGAAATGTCAGCACAGTGTAGCCAGATCTGCAGATAGTGTGGGAATTTTTTAAAAGGCGTGTAAAATCTTTGATCGAAGAACAACGAGCAACATTAGATATGCATAATCTGATAATCAATCGTTGCTAACGCGGAATGATATGGAAGCTCTATGCCCAAACGCCAAAAATTAAGTTTATGTTGCATACGGTAGAAATTGATTTCTTTAAGCTGGTCTTCAAGAACTTTGTTTCTTACGAGAAATTCAGTGGAATTGATACCCAAGACATTTAATCTTTAGCTGTGCATTGGAAATGTTTTTTTGAATGACGGTGCTACGTTTGACAGTTTGAGCTGAGAATATAGGCCAACTAGGATTTGTCTCGTATTTATGATGACAATATCATTTTTTGTTATTTCTAAGACACCATGATGTCAAGTTAATCTGTTTATGATGTTTTCATAATGAAAACTGGTGTTGATGATTGATCACTAAATTCACATAAGCAATTAGCCACTTGTGGAATACGTACAAAATATTTTGACTTTTCTGTCAGTGCAAAGGTAGAAATGGCGTTGTCTCTACTTGCGACGGTTACTGACAAAGACCTGACTGATGGCCAAAAACTCGCTTTTCAGATTTGCTTTCTCTTAATTGGATTAGTTGGTATTGCGGGTAATGCCGTTGTGTTAATCACAGTCATATTCGTACCAGCAATGAGGAACATTACCAACCTCTTCATTGCCAACCAGTCCCTGGTAGACGCAACTGCGTCATTGCTCCTGATTATAACCTACGTTATTCCATGTCATTACAGCGAACTCTTCCCAACGACAAATTGGTTTTCAACTTTGTTGTGTCTTTTAATAGATAGTCAGTATCTATTTTGGGGTATCGTGAAAGTGTCCACGGCCAATTTGGTAATATTGACATTTGAAAGATATTTTGCAGTGATGTATCCCTTCAGTTATCGAAAGGCGGCAACTCCTTGGAAGGCTGTGTGCGTCTGCAGTTTGGTATGGATAATTGGTTTGGGAATCGAAACACACGTCATTTTCGAAACATGTGCTAAAGACGGTCAGTGCCTCTATAAAATTGTAAGTGAGACGACCAAAGTTATAGTTGGCACTTTCATATTTCTGTATACTCTCGTGATTCCATTATCTATCATGATCTTTGTGTATGGGTCCATCTTGTGGAAAATGAAACCAATTAAGACTCGGAATGTACGTATTAATTCAGGCCAGGAAAGTACCACTTTAATCCTACCAAACACCCACAATGCAAATGAACTGTCAGAATATGAAAATGCTGACATGGAGAGTGAAACTTCAGAAAATTCCGACGGGAAAAGTGAGAATGAACCATCCGGGGAACACCAGGGTATCCAGCGTGTGATCGGTGAAACAGCGGGCGAATCCTCTCACCTACTTAGTAGGCCTAATGTTAAACGAAATGTGCGTAAAAACATACTTTTTACAATGATTATTGTGTGCGTAGTGTATGCAATATGCTTTGCACCGAATCAGATTACATTTTTATGCGCTAACCTTGGAATTATAGTTATCAACCCGCATGGGGCTTGGTTTAAATTCACCATACTACTCGTAAACGTAAACCTGTGTTGTAACCCTGTGATATACACACTGAAATATCGAAAATTTCAGTCAGCATTAAGAAGTCTCTTGTGCAGAAGAAGATAGGGCTTCTCGGCAGGGGCGTGACTAGATTTGAGTTTTTGAGGGTTTTTATCTCCTTTAAAACTCAAACCCAAGTCAAAAACTTTACCCTCACTATATTAAAACCCCACATCTGTCTCTCTTCAGTTAGGGGCTATGTTAGCGTGTTTTTTTGTCCTTTTTTTAGAGGGGGAGGGGGGGCACCCATGCATGATGCAAGAAAGAAGATCCCGCAATAGAAAGCTGCATTGATTCCTATTAAACTAATAATCATTTAAATGATATTTCATTTCAATTGATATAGAAGGAGGAAAATTAAAGCATCTTTGAGATGCAATAACTCCCTAACGGAATAAGAAAGATACCAATACCGTTTTTGAAATTTCGCACCAATTTGTTTCTTTAATTGTCCTCTATTACATAAACCACATACAAAATTAATGGGAATATACCTTTAAGATCCATGCAATGAGATAATTTTTTGTGTATTATGACATGAATAAGAAGAAAAAAATAACCTCTGGAAATTAGGTAGAAAGAGGGTATGTGACATTTAAATCTTGTAGGCATGACAGGTGGCCTTTAAAGAAACAAAGATCTAACTTAGCTCTTTGTTTCTTTAAAGGTCATGAATGTGCATAAGTGCTTTAATATACGACAAATTAAAGAAACAAATTGGTATGAAATTTTAAAACCATGTTGATATTTTATTCCGCTAGGAGTCATTGCATTTCAAATATTTAAAAACTGCAAAGTTACTTTAAATAATCTCCCCTTCTATATAAATTCAAATAAAACATCATGTAAATACATATTCCTTTAATAGAACTAGAGGTTTAAAAGTATATGAATAGCCTATTTTGTTATAAATATAATAATCACCATGCAATTTTCTATTGCTTTATCTCCTCTGTTGCAAAATTCATGTTGGAACTTAAATAGGTAATAAGAAATAAGTCTATTGAAAATTTCAACTTGTAGCCTTTTCATATATTTTTTGATGACTTTAATGTAAAAGATGCATTCTCAAGCTATTGTTAATTGAATGTGGGTTAATACTTTCATTTTTGCTTGCGAATTATTCCAAATATTTTAAAACAGTTGGTCAGAATTTGTTGCACCACTTCAAAATACTAAAATGAACAATGAAAAATAACTTGACAATGATCGGATGCTTGAGATTTAAAAATCCTGTACATGGCAAATTTTTAACCGATTTTGATAAGTGCTACCAGAAAGCGTGACGTCATTCGGCCTATTTTTCATATACGCCGGCCTATACGTAGTATAGGGCGAATGACGTCACGCTCTCTGGTGTTACTTTCATGGGAATTTGATAGATTCCAATGCAACTTAGCTAATGTTGCCTCTATACACGTCCGTATACCTTTAACGTACCATCACGTTTGTATTTATACGTTAAGTTGTGGCAGCTGTTAGTTTGGGGTTTTGATTTCCTTTTGATAATATGTCAACGTTATAAATAGCTAATTTTGAATCAAGTTTGATTTATTTCAAGCCCGTGATAATTCCTAATCAACCTTTCTTTTCTACCAAAAATACATCACTTGCTCTAATAGATACAATACAATACATTTTATTACAGTGCTCCAGACCATGTGGCCTTTGTAACAAACATAAACGATAATTTGTATGGTACATGATTGAGGTTCTTACAACAAATAATCAAAGAGAAAGAAACAAACTTCTTGCTTCCATTGCGAGTAAAATAAAGTGTGGTAGCTTCAAAAATAAGTATTTAGAACTAGCTGATAATAAAATATTACATTTTGATCTAGTTGTGAGTTCAAAGAAATATTTTGGAATAAATTTACAACGGATTTCAAAAAGGAGTGGACAAATTATGAGAAAATGATATTCATCTCTAACTTCTTTTAAATTGCAAACCTGACAAAACCTCTGTACATAAGTTATATTACAACAACGGCCTTCGTTGACTTCAATTTCAAGGCAAGCACATCTGATCTGATTTAAGTTTAAAAACATTAGATAATAGGTATGGCTCTGCATAACATTCTGTTTTAAATTGTACATAACAACGCAAAGAACTTCTAGATTTAGTGTCCTATCAACCAGTTCTGTCTACGTCACACAAACACTTTGCTTAAGTTTTCATAATAATGTGCAGTGATCCCTTCTCCCTGCCCTTCCCAAACATTACCAAACCCAGTTTTATACAAAATATTGTTAACACAGTCCCTATGATAGCACTACTTTGTTTGTCAATACTCTTTGTTTTACCTAACAATGAGTCTGATACCTGTCTTTATCAAGAATAAGAAGTCTTAACCAATAAGTTAATGAGTTATTTGCTTTAGTAATGTTTGACTTTTAAAGGAAAAGCAACCCTGCTTGAATAGATAGAAAGGGAAGTTAAAGTAGTGAAACCGAAAGTTAATTTTAACTGACTATATTGTCGTGGTATAAATACGCAATGCCTGCAATATTTAAATTGCAAGTTGAAATGTGATATCTAAAAGGATATGTGATGTTGCGTTGTGTGCTTCGGTCGCACATGGAAATGTCAGCACAGTAGTGTGTGTGTGTGTGCATCTTGTAAAATCTTTGATGGGAGAGCTTCGAGCAACACCAAATAGACACAATCGGTCGGGTCGTTGCCAGTGCTCCACCGCGGAATGGTATTGAAGCTTTCTGTGCATAAACTCCAAGAATTTGTTTGTGTCGCAGACGGTAGGAAGTATCATCTTTTCTATCTTCGACCTATTCTTAAAAGATTTCTGCTAAACTAAAAGGAAGTTAGCCTAAATTGATGTTCAAGACATTCAGTTGTGTGGTTGAGCGTTTGAATTTTTTTTTCTAAATAACGTTGCAACATTTGAGTTGCCAGGACAGTTGCCAGGATAAATGTTTACAGGCCTACCTACATGCATTTCGCATGAAGACAGTGAACAAGCGTAGAAAGGATCAGAATATCCTTGTTGACAATAAAGGCATAATAAGGTGAAGAAGAAACGTGCATGTTTTCATATTGAAAGAAGGTGTTGAATATTGATCACTGAATTCAACTTCTGACACACGTTATAAAAAGCTGTTTGACTTTTCTATCAGTTGAAGTGAAAAGGGAAATATCCTTGAAAATGACGATGTCTCTTCCGACGGTATTCAATGACGAAGACCTGACTGATGGCCAAAAACTCGCTTTACAGATTTGCTTTCTCTTAATTGGATTAGTTGGTATTGCGGGTAACGCCGTTGTGCTAATTACAGTCATATTCGTACCAGCAATGAGAAACATTACCAACCTCTTCATTGCCAACCAGTCCCTGGTAGACGCAACTGCGTCATTGCTCCTGATTATAACCTACGTTATTCCAGGTCAATACAGCGAACTCTTCCCATCGACAAATTGGTTTTCAACTTTGTTGTGTCTTCTTATTGATAGTCAGTATCTATTTTGGGGTATCGTGAAAGTGTCCACGGCCAATTTGGTTATATTGACATTTGAAAGATATTTTGCAGTGATGTATCCCTTCAGTTATCGAAAGGCGGCAACTCCTTGGAAGGCTGTGTGCGTCTGCAGTTTGGTATGGATAATTGGTTTGGCAACCGAAGTACACATGATCTTCAACAGAGATACTGCAAACGGTCAGTGCCACTATACAATTCCAAGAGAAACTATCAGAGTTATAGTTGGCACTTTCATATTTTTGTATGCTCTCGTGATTCCGTTATCTATCATGATCTTTGTGTATGGGTCTATCTTATGGAAAATTAAACCGATTAAGGCTCGGAATGTTCCTATCATTTTAGGCCAGGGAAGTAACACTCTAATCCTACCAAGCACCCACAATGCAAATGAACTGTCAGAATGTGCAAATGCTGACGTGGAGAGTGAAACTTTGGAAAATACTGACTGGAGAAGTGAGAATGAGTCACCCGAGGAACACCCGGTTACGATCGGTGAACGAGCGAATGAAACTTCTTACCTACTTAGTAGGCCTACTGTTAAACAAAATGTGCGTAAAAATATAATTTATACAATGATTATTGTGTGTGTAATGTATGCGATATGTTTTGCACCGAATCAGATTACATTGTTATGCTTTAACCTTGGATTTAGAAATTTCACCCGCTTTTGGTTCAAACTCACCATACTACTTGTAAACGTAAACCTGTGTTGTAACCCCGCCATCTACACACTAAAATATCGAAAATTTCAGTCAGCATTAAAAAGTCTCTTTTGCAGAGGAAGATAGGGGTCCTCGGCAGGGAACGTGTCTGGTTTTAAATTTTTAAGGGGCTTCACTTTGCTCAAAACCAAAAGTGTACCTCCTTCACTCCCTATATTGAGTGCTCACATCTGGCTCTCTTTTCATTTAGGGGCTACCAGGGATAACGGAAGATGTTTGAATCTAAGGGGAATTTTCCAACTGTTATATTTTATATTTTGATAGCATGTTGCACAGGAGTGTAACTTTATTGCTCCCCCCCCCCCCTCCCCGCACCTGAAAATTTATAAACTTTTATCAGTACGAAAATAATATTTTAGATAACACTTTTCATCTTTGTAAAAGGGTCACTTTTATAACTTTACAAAAACAAAAATTGAAAAATCATAAGCTGGGAAAAGAAAGGTAGGCAGAAGCGAAAGCTTTTTTAGTATGAAAAAGCCCAGTATGTTGGGCCCCAACTTCATAATAGTGTATGTGCGTGAAGCGCGTCGAATTTTTTCAATTGTAGTCAATTTAGGGCGGTATTTGTTGTTACTTTCTTTAATGAAAGGTCAGATATATAAAGTCTTTAAATAAAAAAGGTTTTCAATGTTTAAAAGGGCATAATCCCTCTATAAAAAAAAGTACTTGTCTTAAAGGGCACTTTTTCTTCTGAAGAAGGGGACTTTTCTCTTAGAAAAAGGGCTCTTTTCCTCTATGAAAAATGATATTTTTAAACCCATGATTAATGCAAAAAAGATCCCGGATTGGAATCTCATATTCAAAGATTTCAGTTATTGCAAGCTACTTTAATTCATCCTTGTATGTAAATTTCAAATGAAGTATTATCTAAACGAATATTTTTTTAATAGGACTCGGTCGAGCTTCAAAAGTATATAAGTAGTCTATTTTGTTGTGAATATCATAACCACCAAGCAGTTTTTTTTACTGCATTATTTTCTTTCTTGCATAAATTGTTTGAACTTCAAAGACGTGAGAATAAGTCTCTTGAAAATTTGAGTTTGATTCCTTTTCGTGTTTTTATGACTTTCAAGTAAAAGATGCATTTTCAAGCTATTGTTCAAATAAATATGGTTTCGAACTTATCCAAATATTTTCACTGAGTGAAACTGTAGATAATGGAGCTGATTATTTTACTCTTGACATTTCTTTAAGCATGTACATTTTTATCATCTTTTCTTCAAATAATGATTTACATTCAAATGTTCAACCAAATCATGTCATACATATCTTCTTCTTTTTTTATGTGTAAGAATAATGTCTTGTTTAAATTATTTTGAACTTTGTATATATATATATATATATATATATATATATATATGTATGTATATATATAAATATATATATATATATATATATATATATATATATATATATATATATATATATATATATATATATATATATATATATATATATATATATATATATATATATATATATATATATATATATATATATATATATATATAGAAGAAAAGAAAATCCACTTGGATAATATACTGCTGACGTTATATTTCTTGAATCAGGTGTCTTATACAGTACATGTACATGGTTCATTACACAACCGCAATGGATAAGGCATCTTACATAGCATCTTCGATCATACATCACTGACTTGCTTCCGACTTTCACGTAATATACACATTCCGACACACACACACATTCTGACTCACTCACGCACAAACTAACATTTCTCTCAAAAATGACCACTCCCTGTTCCAACCTTTCTTCATGTGAACAGTTCACTAAGATTCAGTTAAAACTAGCAATATGAACTTTCACATATTATTCCTACTCTGCAAGCCTAGAAATCTCATTCTTAAGATAGTAGTCATGGTTACCGAGAGCTGACCAATCATGAGTAAGCATCACTATCTGTGCGCCATTATCATTAGGAAAATCCTAGGTTCCTACAGAAAAATGGATCAATCCTTTCATTAATCAGATTTCACCGCCACAGTATTGCCTCCTCAGGAGTCTGCTGTGGTGCCAATACGCTACCCATGTGTGACCAGGGAGCTGTTACTTTGATCAGTATAAGCCTCTGGTATATACCATGCATATAGTACTGCTGCATGTTTTAGAGAATGATGCTTGCTGTAGGTCTAAGTTGGTAAATCTCTTGAAATGAGTTATGAGCAGCAAGATAAACAACTTAAACTATATCATAAGCATCTAGGAAGTTACCTGGTTATACACATCTATAAGCAAACGTAAATGAAAGCTACATACCTGTCAGAAGAAAAGAAAATCCACTTGGATAATATGCTGCTAACTTTGTATTTCTTGAACCAGGTGTACCAGCAGGCTCCTTGGCTCTTTCAGCTACCAAGCGGATCATTCCATTTTGCAAAGGTTTTTTTTGCAAATTATACCCCAATTTATCTATATATCTATCTATCTATATATATATATATATATATATATATATATATATATATATATATATATATATATATATATATATATAAAATATATATATATATATATATATATAATATATATATATATATATCTATATATATCTATATCTATCTCTCTCTCTATCTCTCTCTCATATATATATATATATATATATATATATATATATATATATATATATATATATATATATATATATATATATATATATATATATATATATATATATATATATATATATATATATATATATATATATATATATATATATATATATATATATATATATATATATATATATATATATATATATATATATATATATATATATATATATATATATATATATATATTGTGCTGAATCTACTGCTTGAATATGGAAGTCCATTATTGTCCCCAACTAAAACCTCGCCCATAATTATAGGTAGATAAATATGCGAGTATATCCGCTATAGCTAGTATAGAGGGACACACCACAAGCAATCCTAACGTTATGGTAATCCATATCCTGGGCTTTACATACGCATTTAATGCACTGGGCAAAATGCTTTGGCTCGAGTGGAATGGCCACAATTTTGGAGGGTCATTTGCGAGTGCAAAGTCCTTTGAAGAGTGCATTAATTGCGTACATAAACAGGATACCAAAACATTAATCTTTGGAAAAAATTCCATGTTAGATTGTTTAAAATGCATGAAATACATCTAAAAGGAATGAAAACAAAAAGTTTACATACATCTTTTTGCTTTATTAAGAAAATCACCTGTTGTAAAAATGGAAATACTTGAAAGAAATGTTAGAATACTACATAAGACAAGTTCCTAACGTTATGGTACTCCATGTGTATTAGTAAATGGGAGTACCATAGCATTAGTAACACCTGTGGAGGACCCTCATCCCCCTCTCACCCGACCAGAAATTTCAAGAGGAAAATGTCCTTATCCAAATCAAAAGAAATCTGGTACAATTCATGACATAGAGCAGGCATCACAAATTAAAGGTAAAGGGACAGGCAGAGATTTTATGTTTTTTGATGAAGGCTTAACGGCACCACAACAGCGAGGGTCAGATTGTGCCTGAGAGCTTAGATCATTCCAGAGGTAGGAAGAAAAGAAAATAGGAGTCTAAAAGAAGTACAGGGACTAAACACCAGGAAGTTGTGATTGGGAGAGGAAGTGCAGGGGTGCAAAAAAAGGCAAAAGCAGGTAGAGGGCCGTGGCAGAGGAGGACTAAATGTGGTTGTGGAGGTAGGCACGATGAAGGAAGGAAGATCATTTTATCCGGAGGCTTTTTCTGGAAGAGCATGGCTATGGAGTTGTGAGGGGTGAGGGAAGCTCTGGGAAGGTTGTACAGTTTGTTTGATGAGGTCTTAACTGCACCACGACAACGAAGGTCAAATTGTGCCTGAGAGGTCAGATCATTTTAGAGGTAGTAAGGAAAGAGACCAGGGGGAGAATGGTTGTACAGGGGCAGGCAAGGAGGATGTGGTGGACTGTGAGGCAGCAATGGCAATTGTTGCAGAGGGGTGATGGGTAGCCAGTAAGGAGGTGGGAGTGAGTGAGGTGGGTGCGACCTATTCTAAGGCGGATAATGTCGATATGGGAGAGATTATGGATGGTGGGTTTGGTCGAAATGGTGGGCTGGATATCGTGGAGTTTGTTGTTAATTTGTGAGTCCCATGAGGTTTGTCAGTGGTCATGAACAAACTGATGTCAGGAAGGGTTTTGGGAAGGGGGTAGGGGGATGTTGAGAGCAGGCTTAGCAGCTGAATCAGCTCTGTCATGCACCAGTAAGAGATTTAAATTCTAAACAGAGTAGGCAATTAATTATGTCCAATGTACCTGCAGTTCAGGGTTATGGAAAGGTTGTGATGTATATCAGAAAATACACCTCAAAATCTATAATGTAATTGTTTAAATTTCTGTCCTTAATTTTTGTCACTATAAATCATCCACCTTTTCTCCTGCTAAATTTTAAGGAGTCATGTTAGTATGTGAAAGGTACCCAGTCTGATTCCCATCGCGAGCACTTCATTGTCTTCCAGTCCACTCAGCTGTAAGATTGGTACCAGCACTGCTGGGGAGGTAACCTGCTATGCACTGGCATCACAAAATTTATAGGTTTCCTTGTGCAGAAAATTTTACATAAAATCTGCATCATTGATTAAAATAAGGCCTGAAAATTTAAAGTAGTTAATTTCCAACAAAATTTGATAAAACTTTTTGTTCTTTTCATAGTTTATAAAAGTATCTTTTCTTCCAAATACACTCAAGTTGTAGATCTTGAAGGAATCTCAAGCAATCTTACTAAGGGGGCAAAGCCATGTTCTAACCTAATACACAGTCTTACTATTACTGTTGATGGTTTGGTGGGAAAGTCATACTGAGAGATGCCCCTATCAGGGGATGTAGAATTGGTCCCGTCAGGGTGGCAAGAACATCCAAACCTTTTTAGGTTATAAGTGGAAAATGCACACTTGTAAATTAACTTTTCATGAATTGGGGAATGTCCCATTAACAGAGTATCCTTCTAATATTAATCATTGGCTATGTAATACTCCTTCAATTTTACCAATTGAAATCAATAATCTTAGCAATTAACCCAATTTTACCAATTGAAATCAATCATCTTAATAATTAACCCAATTTTACCAATTGAAATCAATAATCTTAACAATTAACCCAATTTTACCAATTGAAATCAATAATCTTAACAATTAACCCAATTTTACCAATTGAAATCAATAATCTTAACAATTAATCCAATTTTACCAATTGAAATCAATAATCTTAACAATTAACCCAATTTTACCAATTGAAATCAATAATCTTAACAATTAACCTAATTTTACCAATTGAAATCAATATTCTTAACAATTAACCCAATTTTACCAATTGAAATAAATAATCTTAGCAACTAACCCAATTTTACCAATTGAAATAAATAATCTTAATAATTAACCCAGTTTTAACAATTGAAATGAATAATCTTAACAATTAAACCAATTGAAATAAATAATCTTAATAATTAACCCAATTTTAACAATTGAAATGAATAATCTTAACAATTAAACCAATTGAAATAAATGATCCTAATAATTAACCCAATTTTACCTCCCAACTGAGTTTGTTTGTTTGTTGATGTTTAACGGCACTGTGACAGTCAGAGTCAAATGTGCCATGAGGGTGTTATCAAAGCATGGTACTAGAATAAAAACAAGAGTAACAAAAGGTTTTAGGATAATTAATAGAGAGGCTTGAAAGAAGGAGAAAGGTATGGTAAAGAGAGCGAGAGAGAGAGAGAGGAGGATAGAGGAGGATGGAGAAGAAACTGAGAAGAAAATATGCAACAAGGAAGGTGGTATAATATGTGGGAAAAGTATTTTGCAAAATTTTGCAAAATAATTGCAAACAAAATTGGATACATGATAAGAAATTGACAATAACAATGTAACTATTGTGGCTGAGTATTATTTTCTCTTTTAATGTAAAACGTCACAAAATACTTTGCAAAACACAGTGAAACAAAATAAGAGTATAAAACTAAATATAAAGCGAGCACCTTCTTACTTTAAGATTATAAACCATCGCTGAATGCATTCCAAATAGGTTACCCTAGCATTATCTGTTTCTTTTTAAAGTCAAAAGCATTTATAAAAAGCACAGGGCTAAAATTCCTCAGAAATTGTTTTCAACTGAGAATTCATTTAGTTTTGTGGAATCATATACACTGTGTAGCTAAACAAGGTTAGTTCAATTTAAAAGTGAACCAGAATTAATGCTTCATACCACGAATGATAAATCCATCATATTCTCAAACCTTTGAATCTTACAAATAAAATGAATGTATTTTTATAATAGCTTTAAAAACATTCACTTTCTTTCACAATTTCACAAAAACTTTGCACACGTTTCAAAGAGAATTCATTGATTATGAATGACAACCCTTCTGTGCCCCTTTTTCCCCCCTAAAGCTTGGTGGCAGGGGTCTTAAAAGACTATTAGTCACCCTGAAAAAGCTATGTGTCACAAAAAGTAATTTGGTTCATATGTATTAGGATTTGTATAGAGGGATTTCATCACGTGACTCCAACTCCACTGGAAGCCATTTTGCAGGGCAGGGCGCCGTTGCATTTCACACTTCTTCACACAGCTCAATCACATGACAATTTTACTGATTGCAGTTTGCTTCTGATTTTACTTGATATTTTCTTTAAGCTTGATATATTCACAAGGGAATACAAAGAGTAACTTTTACGTAAACGCAATCTGATTGTTTGTTTTACTCAGACAAAGCCTACATACCTGATATAAAGTACTCCCTTCAAATCCTAATGTGAACCGTAGCTTGGAAGCCATCGCGTCGTACAGCAGAAATCCACTTTGAGCGTAGATCAGATTCAGATGGAAATCGAGAAAACGTCTTTGTATTCCCCGGCACATGTCTACTATTGCAACCAATGGCACAGCAAGAATCTGGCATAATAATCTTACAAACTCCATGCAAACGTATGTAAGTCTCATTAAGTGCACAGCAGACGACAGTGTTCCTACCCTACAAAATGGCAATGTAAACAAAGTCATGTGACCTCGAGACATTACCTGAAACATCCTTAGATGCATTTTCGTGTGTTCTTGCTCAGTTGCACTTCTTTATTCTTATAAAGCTAAAGCTCTGCTCAACCTGTAGTCTATAATTAAATGCTCAATGAAGCATGTGATGTACATGCACAGAAAGAACTGTGGTGCTTCTTTTCTAATACAAACCTGCATCATTGCAGAATGAAAAGTGAACACCACTCCTGTACCCTCTCCTACCTCTCCACCACAAATACCCAGTGGTAGTACTACGGGAGGGCGGGGCACCCCCCACCCCAACGAGATCGCATTGACCCCCACTTGCCCCCACCCCCCAGAAAATTTTAAAGTGACATAATTTGTCCAATTTGTAGGCTTTAGCCCCCAATAAACAAAATTGGCCCCTCTCATGACTAAAATCCTGATATCGCCACTGCAAACATCGCCACTGCAAATATCAAACCTTGAAAAGATCTAAAGGGCTTAAAAAATTTCATTACTTTTGCTCCTTACTCCTTTGTTTCATGTTTTAAACAGATACAGTTTATCAAAAGAAGGAACTTTGTGGCAATCGGCAACATTTCAGTGATCACTATTAGTTACATGGCTGTAAAGCACTAGCAATACTTTGGAGAACTGCCCTAAAAATGGTCATCCAGTGAAAGTTGATGGGACCTTTAACTCCACACATTAGTTGCTTATTTTCTGACCAACTTGTGGCACTGCAACTAACATGTCAACATGCTTCTCTCTGCGACAAATGTCACAGTACATCTTTTAGTTGCTTCTTTTTGTGACCAAAACAACATTTCTTTCTTTAAACATCCTCCAGCAGCCATTTTGTTGTGATGTCATGTCCATGGATACCCATCTTGGTGGCAGCCTTACACATTGAGTGTGGTCTGAAAGCCAACTGAGGTGTCCACTTTCATCACTTCTCTGAGCGCCATGGTGGCATAGGCAGAGCTGGGTAGAGAGAATCCCACATGAAGGGCTAGATACGTCCCATCTGAAAGAGAATGATAGGTAGAATTATCATCAAAGTACTTATCGGGATATTTTTGTCATTATAATCCACAATGCATTTTTACAAATTCAAATCTCTCTAAAAAAAAACATAACGGTTAAATAGGTTTAATCCAAAGGTAGGAAAAAATTATGCGCAATCTTTCAATTTTATTGGTGCAACAAAACGATGAAATAATTTTCTCCATTTTCACCACCCCAAATCTGACTTTAGCCAGGGAATTTTTGAAGTCATCTTTACAAATCAATTTCAATAGTTTCTGAAAAACAGATTTTAACATCTTATTTACCAGCAAAAGCTTTTGCAAAAAACACAATAGACCTTTTCAAAGCTGAATCAGCTCTTTCCGGAAAGCTAATTTGAATAATGACACATGGCTGAGATTTACCTTATTGACCAATCAAATACTGGGGAAATCTTGTGGCCGTCTGCCTAATTCACGCATGGTACAGGAACAATCGTATGAAAAAAATGTTTTTAAGCGCACGTATCATACGTGCGTAATACATAAAGGAAATATGTGCACGAATTGCTGCTTACATTTTTTCTCTTAAAACTGCACCTGATTGGTTGAGAAACAGAGGAATAGTATCCCAGCAATTGATTGGTCAAAGTACTGAAGAAATCACGTTCGGCTCAACTCGGCTTGCAAAGGTTTATGATGATTGATAGATGCGACTTGTTGGCTCATTGCCAATGAAGGTCAAATAGTGCCAAAGAGGTCAGGTTATATCAAACTAACTTCATAGAAGGAATGCTATGCCAGTCTACCAACAAGGAAGGAAGGGGGTAAGGGGATTCCCACATGGGTCTGGGTAATAGAAGCCCAAACAAAATGAAGAAAAGAGATGTTCTTTAAAGAAATAATAGGCAGTGGCAGATTTTCGTCTGTTTTTTTAATTTTTAAAGTATAGTGAAAAGCCCAGATCTATGAGTGCTTTGGACAGCTGTGTAATCAACTATGGCTTATCAAAAGAAAATATGTGTGCAAGAATCTCCAAGGGCCCACAATGTCTCTCTAGAACAACAGAAACTACTGTCGGAGTAATCAGTCAGTCTGACAGTTCATCAAATTTGGAATAACTTTCACGTCATAATCAACGCAATTCGTCAAAATCTATCCTCATAATATCTGTGTTGAAAATAAAAAGGAAACTAGACAGAGCAAACACTTTTATGAAAACAGCTCACATGATAAGTATTATGAACAAGGCGTCACAATAGCTGACTAATCATAAGTTAAGTCTCTTATGAAACTACATTTGTAAACCTACTGTATTAAAAAAAAGCTAGTTTTGTTATTGTGAAATTGTTGATGTTGCAGGAAGTTAGAGTGGGATGGTGTTGCATAACTTTGGCATGCAGGTTTTCGAGTATAAATTCTCAGTGCTTTGTTTGCATCTCAAGGGTAGGCACACAGAGGTCATCTGGCACTTCATTTGAGTTAAGGAGACCTAAATTTTTTCCTGGTTGAGATACATCAACTGATTATTGAAAAAATATTATGGCTTGCATTAGCATTCAAAAGATATGTATAGCTTCCAAGAGTTCCAACTTGTGAATTTATGTGTTTATCTTCAACTGTGGCTTTCTGTCTGAAAGAGATTTGTGTTTCTGTGTCAGACTATTCCAAGGACTATGAACAGCAAACAAAGGTGGAGCAAATATTTTCCATTCTGGGACCATACAAAAATTTATGAGAGCATACTACAACAAAGATAACAAAGCTGAATGCTTTGTTAAATACAAAATAAAAATTATGTCTTTTATCGTTACCCATGCCGAAAAGTTTCTCTTTAAGCCTACCCTACCCGGACACCTGAGTTAATTTTGAAAATTTAGGTATGACAATTACCAACTCGACTTTCTGTTCAGTGTATTGTGTTTGCACTCCATACAATGATTGCTTATCTGCCCTTCATATGCACACCACAGCCAAGTAGCCCAAGGTTATTTGTGTGTATAAGATTACAGAAAGCCAGTGCTGAATATTCAAGGCACTTCTGTGATTGAAATCACTCATCCGTGTTAGGTTTCTTAGTGGGAGAAATTTGTTTTCAAACTGGTGATAAAGAAATTCTGAAATGCTTTGAAGCACAATGAAGCAAGGTTCTCTATTCTTGCAGAAAACATTACAATCTTGCGGGGTTTCCGAAAGTAATTTCATGGAGTTTGGATTTAAATACGCTTGGTATAATCTAGGGTGTTGGAGGGGGCTCATTCCTTGTTAAAAGTTTCTCAAATTTCATGTGGGCTCAGGGAAGAAAACAAATTTAAATCTGCTTTCAAAATTCCTCTTGTAAAAAGAGGAAATGAAAATGTAATGTCATGTTTTCCATGGATGCCCCATCAAATGTTTCCATGCGTGCCCCTTGTTATCCATGGTGTTGTTTCAATATTTGTTTGTTTAGCCCCTTATCAAAAATTATTTGGTATATGCCCCAAATCCACTTTTCAATATTTTATGGTAAACTATCAATATTTGTGAACATGGACCCCATCCCTAGATCCATCACTGTGTATTCAGAGCCCACTTGCAAATCTTTTTACATAATATCCCTGGGTAGAATCGAAGGTGCATTGGGTGCAGATAGACAGGAATGGACCCAAAATATTTACTAGTTTGGACATGCATCATACTTTCAAGTTATTCAAGAGTGAAAGCAATATTGAAGCTCTGTGCAATGTATTGAAACAGCTTTAGCACAAGAGAAATGACTGCTAATTTCCATTGTGGCACATTGAACTTGATTTACACAAAGGAAGGAACGACGCTTACTGCAGAAAAAAAAAAAAGAAGCTTAAAACTGAATATACCTTCAATGACATTTGGTGGAGGTATACCTTCCAGCTTTTCTTTGTCCGTCTGTATCAGATGCTCAGTTACATTGCTGTATGGAATAAATTTCCTGTCAAGAAAGAAATGCAGTTAAAAAAATTTTTTTGGGTAAATGTGTTTTATTTACTTTTAAAGGTTACGTTGCTGTATGGAATGAATTTCTGTTAAGAAAAAAAAGTAGTTGAAAAATATTTTGTGATAAATGTTTTTTGTATTACTTTTAAAGGTTACGTTGTTGTATGGAAGGAATTTCCTGTTAAGAAAAAAATGTAGTTGAAAAATATTTTGTGGTAAATGTTTCTTATTACTTTTAAAGGTACAGAGACAGTTGCAAAAAATAATTTTACATCCTTGGAAAGAGAGCATATAATTGAGACAAAAACTTGAACTTTTGAAGAAGAAAAAAACACATTTAGTCATGACTTGATTTGACACATGTAAAATTTGTAAAAGACAAGTCACAATTCTTCTGAGAGTTTTTACTGATCTGTCATTTATTAAAGAACTGTGTTTGTTTGGTGAGGCATAAAGGCACCATGACAGCAAAGGTCAAATTATGCCCGAGAGTTTAACTACATTTCAGGGGTAGGGAAAAAGATAACAGGAAGAAGCTGAGAGTAAGTTCGGATGCTGATAGACAGGAAGCTGGGATCAAAAGAAGAAGTGCAAAAATGTAAAAAAATAGAAAGTAAAGTAAAATAAAAAAGGAGGTGTGGGATGGGAGAGGAGGACTACATATGGTTGTTGAGGGAGACATGATGAAGGAAGCAGATAATTTTATCCAGGGAATTGTTCTGGTAGAACTCGGCAATGGAGTTGTGAAGGAAGTTCTAGGGAGATTGTACAGGGGGCAGGCAAGGAAAACATGGTGGACAGCGAGGGGGCAATGGAAGTTACTGCAGAGGTGTGGAGGGAGCCAGTAAGGAGGTGGGCGTGGGTGAGGTGGGTGTGACCTATTCTAAGGCGGGTAATGTGGACGTTGTCTTTACGGGAGAGATTGTGTGGTAAAAGAATTTGATTACGATGAGCTTGGCCTTCTGCTGCTCGCTGTTGATTGGGACATGGCTAAGATCCAGAGTGTTTTCATCAAAATTACTTAACTCTCCGTCCGGTAATTGTTGTATATGAAGAAATAACAAAGGATTCACGCAAGAAAATAGATTTGTTTTGCCATTCACACATCTCCATAAAACATTGCATATATATACCCCAATATTTCACTATGCTGTCAAATGGTCAATTTGTATTTGATTTTGACAAAATGTTGGTTATTTTCACAGATTTTAATTAATTTTTAAGCAATTTAGGTGATGTTGCTATTACCTGTTCATAAATCTTTTACATACTTTACAAATTAATACTTATGTGAAAGAGCATCAATTTTTTTCTGAATTACAACTGATCAAAATTCGACAAATCAATATTCTGTTGGTTGGATATCTGGGCACTTCGTGACCCGAGGTCATCAGATTGCATAGTAACCATGTGCATGGAGTGGAAACAAATTGATCAGCTGTTTGTTTATATATTCCATATGTATTATAGACAGTAAACACATAGACATGCCATTCGTGGTAATGCACAAAGATTTCTTTTCACTCCAGCAAGTGACGTCATCTCCCGGAGATGATGTGGCACCAACCAACAGAATATGAAAAATCATTTACATAGTAGGTTGAAGGTTTAGCCAAAATCTCCCGTGTAATTTGATGAATATCATTCTCCAAATTCAGCCATTGATGAAGACTGCATACTTTTTCAATCAAAATGTTGATTGTGATCAAGTTTTAGAAATTCTTAGTCAAATACAGCTCTGCCCCTTCAACTATTGCGGCAAAAAAATAAAAAATAAATAATGGATACACATGGAACAAAATGGAGAACTATTCCACAAATAACATACAAAATCTCAATACATTTTTGACCAAGGATTAAGCCAGGAAATTTGAAAAATTGTACAAAAGATCAATTTATAACCAATTTTCTTGGGAAATTTTGTCATTTTCATGGCTTTCAAACAATATGCAGGCCACCTACAAACCTTGCTGCTCTAGTACTTTTGAGGGGAAATCTCATCCGATCATACTAGTAATGTCACTTCTGCACTGGTAATTAATTGGCTTGTCTGTGCATGGTCAGTGATTATGTAAATATTTCAACCAATCAAAAATGTTGGATTGTATCGTATTTCTTATCTCCACAATATCCACATTATTACGATATCTGGCCTTAAACATAAGGACAATATGAACAACAAAAGCAATGAATCTTCCTTTAAAATGGCTGGTTTCAGAAGTCTAAATTTCACATGGTGATATGAAGCCCCCCCCTCCCCCCCTCTCCCGCCCCCTCCCACCCAACCCCATTTTTTTTTTTCTTCTGCTTTTTGATATTTACCTAATCACTTCACCACTTAGCATAGAATTAAAAAAAACAATAAAATCACATGAAAGCATAGATAACTATTCAACAAATAACATTACAAAAATATATTTTTTGACAGATGATAAAGCCTGGAAATTGAAAAAAAAAAACTATAAAAAAGATCTACTTATAGCCAATTTTGGAGGTAACTTAACAAACTATTTTTATATAATCGAGATAATCTTGCTTCTTGGAATGAAACAGCAAGTGGATTTCTGTTGTCAAAATGGACTGCAATAAATAAAGCCGTCACTTTACCATTATACTATTTTTTGGTACTTGATCAACTCTGACCAGAATAGCAAACAAAAATATATTTAGCTATTCTGGTACAGAGTTTATTAAGTACCAACAAAGGAATAAAATGGTATCAATCTGAAGGCTTTATTCCAGTGCATTTTGACAATAAAATTCCATTTCGAAAATAGCTGTTATAACTAGTACTTTAAGTTTGTTTGTTTGTTTGTTTGATGAGGTCTTAACGGCACCACGACAACGAAGGTCAAATTGTGCCTGAGAGGTCAGATCATTTTAGAGGTAGTAAGGAAAGAGACCAGGGGAAGAATGAGAGAAATTCAAGAACAAAAGCCAGAAAGCTGTGATCGAGAGAGGAGGTGCATGGGTAAAACTAAAAACAAAGTAGAGAGGGGTTGGAAGAGGAGAATTAAATATGGTTGTAGAGGGATGCATGCTGAAGGAAGGAGACTATTTTATCTGGAGGATTTTTTTGGAAGAACTCAGCAATTGAGTTGTGGGGAAAAGGACAATACAAAAACAGATGCAAAGTATCTTCCCTTAGTATGACTGTTTCAGAAATACAAATACTACAAAGCGATATCATGTCGGTTTTCAATGCTTGTTCACAATTAACCTCTTCTAAGTTAAATGATTGACAGTTTTTCCAACCAATCACCACATGAATTTGCCTAGCAAAAAAATCTGCATAACTAAGTGGGGCAAAAATCCTATGCATTACTGGTACAGTACATCAAGCTAGCTCATGCAGTCTATGCAATAAACTGCACTAAACAAATTTCTGTACACACAGACTGATTGACGACAAGACGGTGAATAAGCCTGGCACCTACAGGCTTTGTAAAACAGATTCCTGTAATCCAGAATGATAAGCAAAATGAATTTTGTTTATTCCTTTTGCTAAAAACACTAAAGGTCCGGAGAAGTGCTATAAATGGATTAAAACTTGTGGCAGGCCACACGAACATCTAAATGTCGATGCGTTGGCCATGCATGATTGCGGATTTGAAGTTTGTTTGCCCCGCCTAGTTACTGCATTGCTATGGTGGGCGTGGCCTATTTCCTTTCTTAGAGAGGTTGATTACCTGATCACTTACATCAGCTGTACTTTGCTCTTCAAGACAATTAATAATTTTGATGATCATACATTATACGTTACACGTTATACTTTATTATAGGTTATACATTATACGCTATACATTATTGGTTTCAGATGTCTGTGAAATAGGAAGTGACAAAGACTTACATGTTCTCTTCTTCAGTTTTCAAAGTAGTTCATTTGCTTGCAATAAAGTGCACTCACTTTTTGAATAATCACTTGAATAGCCTTTATCAAATAAGATTAGTTGCTTTTGATTACTATTAACAAAATGCTCTCCTTTTAAACTCAAGAGTACAAAACTTACACGATGGCAATAATTTTACTGCAATAACAAAAAATAGTTTTGAGCAATGAAAACCAATGATATCACATTCTATTATTAATTACTTTTGTAATACAAAGTTTTCATCAATTTTTTACACATATATCCAAAATTTAAGTTTTCATAAACCACCTAGAACTGATGGAAGGACAGTATGCTCGACTGTTCAAAGCTAGTATAGACATATAGTAAAGTATATACAGAAATAGGGTAGCAGGGACAGATGATTTCAAATTACTAAAGCTTTAAAAGATGCACTTACATTTGCTTTGTTCATTTTCACATTTTACTACAAGCTTCAAAATATCTTCCACTTTGTACAGATATTTTAAGACAAAAACTAGAATGGTAAATACCGTCATGGTTCGCATGCCCATGCAAATTGACACCCATATCATATGGCGCGGCCAATTATAAAAATGGCATCTCACACTATGTCCCACATGGCATCCCATGTCCCACATGGCATCCCACTGCATGTCCCACATGGCATCCCACCCCATGTCCCACATGACATCCCATCCCATGTCCCACGTGGCATTCCACCATATCTCCCACATGGCATCCCACCCCATGTCCTGCATAACATCCCATGTCCCACGTGGCATTCCACCCCATGTCCCAAATGACATTCCACCTCATGTCCCACATGACACCCCATGCCATGTTCCACATGGCATTCCACCATATCTCCCACATGGCATTCCACCATACAACCATATGGTGTCTCACATGGCATTCCACCATATGTCCCACATGGCATTCCACCATATGCCCCACATGGCATCACACCCTATGACCCACATGGATCCCATCCTACATGTATTTCCCCCCAATTATGCTCAACTGTACAGTACCTATGTCCTCTACCCCTGTGCCAAGTTACATGAATGTACACCACTCATAACTTAAGTTATGAAAACTTTAACCAGACGCCGATGTTGGGGTTAGTAGAATAGCTCTACTATTCTTGCATAGTCAAGCTAAAAATGAATTATTAACAGTTTTATCAATAAAACAGAACCAATTCTACTAACCAGAAAACATCTGTGGGTTTCACTATCAATTTTCTGTAGGCTCCTGGTAATGCAAAATCTCTGAAAGATAAAAAAATAATAATTTATTGATATTATGGGCAAATAGAACAAAAATATATTAAATTGGAATACATTTTTAAGAAAGCGAAATTGATTTAAAATAAACACATCTAAATCATTATTAAAGGTTTGTGGATGTGTAGAGGTAGGTGACACTATATAATTTGATTTATTATCTATTAAAAGCCATGAAAATGACAGAAAAATTCATCATGCTGGTTGTTTTACAATTGACATCTTACATCATTTAAAATCTTAGGCATCAATATGCAAATTATTATGCATATTTTTAAAGTATTACAAAGTGATGCAGAGCGATGTTGGTATTTCTAATCTTTTTAGAAATCCTTTGTGTTTTAAACATCTATCATAATTCTTTGAAGTGGTGCAGCAAATTCTGACCAAAAGTTTTTAGGTCTAGCTTCACCACACCCCAAACAAAGCTTAGGAGGAATAGACATTTCCTTCATTTTTAGCGACTGAAATTTGGGAAAGAAAGTTAAATTACATATTTCAGCAGTAATGATACATCACAAATTTTGCATAAATCAAAATTCAATCAAACTTTAATGAGCCATAACTCAAAAAACAAAAGTGCTATTTTTAAAATTCAAAAACTGATTTGCTGAAAATGTAATACTCTTTTAGCCAATATAGAAATTGCTACATGTTCATACACCTATAACCCTTACTCTACCACGTGGCAATATTATCGCCGTTTCGGGTGCCCCATCCTTCCAAGCACGTTTAAAAAAATGTCCTGGTAGATTAAGGGTTAATGAACCCGTGACAAGTGTGCCAACGTAAAAATAGATGCGGCATGGTCCCGGTGGGAGGCCCACTGGGTCACTGAAGCGGAACGAGCCCAACTCTGCTGCTTAAAAGACAGAGGACCCTTCAATAATCAGCCTGTGCTTAACCCTTACTCTACCACGCGGCAATATTATTGCCGTTTTGGGTGCCCCATCTTTGACCCCGCCTCCCAAATGTATTTTCAAAAAATTGCTGGTAGAGTAAGGGTTAGGAATAGGTTGGATTTAATATATGATCAATACTTACTTTACTTTATGTTTAAAGTGATCCAGAGTCAGATCATCTGCCGCTAACAGTTCCTTGTACCAATCTCCAACTACAAAACGGAAAACAAAACTCAAGTTCTTAGGGTTCGGAAAATTGATTATGACAATTTCAGTAACAGCAACATCAAAATTACACATGGAAATTCAAAATGGTTGAAGGTTCAGCCCCACTCAGGAGATAAAACCATTAAAGACAAAGAGGTATAGGCAACAAGTGGGGCAGAGAGATTCTGTCCATTGCCCCAGGATATCTGCCCCAGGCATGGGGTAAAATGGTAGAAATATGTATACCTGTACGTATATTTCTTGAATAAGAAAGAACAAACAGGATGAAAAAGAGAGCTGGGGCCTGTGATGGATCTTGACACCTCAAGAGACGATAAAAGGTAATTTATTTAAACCTGAAAACAGTCAAATGTAAGCGTATGCTTCATCTTTTAAAACAGGCCATGCTCTGAACTCTTCTGGCAGTCCTCAAAATCTAATACCACCTGATGTCATAAGGATATTTGATTAAGTCCCTCAGATTAGCTTTGATGCTATCTATATTGACAGGTAGGAGCAGCACCAGCTCAATCATTTTGAAAACTATTAAAAACCCCTGTAAATAGCAAAAAATATTCCAAATTTATACCATTAGAATGTTAAGGAATTAACATGAAACGGTTAATGCAAGTTTATGATCAATGAAGGAGCAGGAAATACACCATCTTTGGTCCTTTGCCAAAATTCTTTAAAGGATCACAAATTCTGTTTTCTTGAAAAATACTCAAAGTTTGATCAGTTAGGACTTAAAAACTAAATATGTCATTTTGAAAATTTAAAGTTGACCTCCGCCATTAATGCTTTTTGTTAACAGAAAATCAATTTTTTTGAGATATCCACAGACCTTTGAAGTGATGCAGTGGTGGAACAAAAAGGTTGAGAAAATGGTGGGTAAACCCCACGGGCCCAGAGTTAATATCAAAATTAGGGGGCCCATGAAACTGCAGTATGTTTTTTATAGGGTAACAAATTCTAAATTCCCCACAGGCCCCAGTACTCACTGAGTGATGATATTTTTCCAAAAAGTGTTACTTGCCTCCATTGCTGGGGTACTGAATCTTGTGACCCGGCACTGGAATGATGATGTCATACAATGAATATTCATGAATATTCTCCTCTGTTACAACCTCTGGTTCAACTGTTGATGCATCTTCATCTGATGAGAGAAAACTGATACTTCAATTGATTGATAACCTGAATGATTGATTTATTAACAATCAGTCAAAAAATTTGATCTTGAATTAATATGATTGCATATCAACTGGTTTACTTGTTTCAGATAGTATTGACATTTTTGTTTCAGTTGAGAGAACCAGTTACAATAAGAAAAAACTAGCTCCTTTATTGACAAAAGATCCCAAGATCAAGTGGATGCCTCTCAAGTGAAAGAGACCCCTTCTACCACTCAACCAAGCAGAACGGTGCAGTATGAGCTAAAAAATGAGAACATATTGTATTTGATAAAGAACAAAGAAATAACAAAAGAACCGATTTTCAAGAATGACATCAAACTGATATAAACTAGAATGGTAAACACCGTCATGGTTCGCATGCCCATACAAATTGACACTCGCTCGTATCATATGGCCCGGCCAATTATAAAAATGGCATCTCACACTAAGTCCCACATGGCATCCCATGACCACATGGCATCCCACCCCATGTCCCACATGACATCCCATCCCATATCCCACATGGCATTCCACCATATCTCCCACATGGAATCCCACCCCATGTCCCACATGACATCCCATCCTTTGTCCCACAGGGCATTCCATCCTATAACCCAAATGACATCCTACCTCATGTCCCACATGACATCCCATGCCTTGTCCCACATGGCATTCCACCATATCTCCCACATAATATTCCACCATATCTCCCACATGGTATTCCACCATAGTGTCTCACACGGCATTCCACCTTATGTCCCACATGGCATCCCACCCTATGACCCACATGGATCCCATCCCACATGTATGTCCCACATTAATCCAACCATATGTACCACATGACATCCCTTCCTATGTCCCACATGGCATCCCTCCCTGTGTCCCCCCGCATTAGTGGCTTCCCACCTGATGTCCCACATAGCATCCCACCTTATGTCCCACCATATGTTCCACATGGTATCCCTCCCAATGTCCCAAGACATCTTACTTTATGTCCCACATGGCATCACATCCCATGGCCTCCTACCCTATGTCCCACATAGCCTCCTACCCTATGTCACACATGGCATCCCAATCTATGCCACACTCTGTGTTACTCGTAACATCCCACCATGTCCCACATTGCATTCCACCCTGTTCCACATGGCATCCCACTCCATGTCCCGCATAGCATCCCTCCCCATGCCCCGCATGGCATCCCACCCCATGTCCCACATGACATCCCATAGGCTCCATAAGAAGTCTCATCCTAGCTTTCATAGTTCCTGATTGAGCATACTATGTATGAAAGTGTCAGTTCATATAATAACTTATATGCAAATGACTTGTTGAAATGGGGTGGGAGCCCACGTCCCACATGGCATCCCACCCCATGTCCCACATGACATCCCACAGGCTCCATAAGAAGTCTCATCCTAGCTATCACAGTTCCTGATTGAGCATACTACGTATGAAAGCGTCAGTTCATATAATAACTTATATACAAATGAATTGTTGAAATGGGATGGGAGCCCACGTCCCACATGGCATCCCACCCCATGTCCCACATGACATTCCATCCCATGGCATTTTACCCTATGTCCTGCATGGCATTCCACCATATATCCTACATGGCATTCCACGCTGTTCCACATGGCATTCAACCCCATGCCCCACATGGCATCCCACCCCATGTCCCACATGACATCCAATAGGCTCCATAAGAAGTCTCATCCTAGCTATCACAGTCCCTGATTGAGCATACTATGTATGAAAGTGTCAGTTTATATAATAACTTACATGCAAATGACTTGTTGAATAAGAAAAAAAAAAGTGGAGTCAAATAATTATGCCCGAGATAGTCCTTGGTGTATACAACATGGTAAATATTATATCATATGTCCCTCATGGCCCCCATCCATGTCCCACATGGCATCATGCCCTATGTCCATATGTATTCACATCCTGTCACACTCCCTGACTAAGCATACTAAATAAACAAGTCTGTTCAGGTCATACACTGTAGCAACTTTATGCAAATGACCGCAATAATAAAGGTGGAGTTTAATGATCATGCCTGATACAATTGTTGGTGCCCAAAAAAATTTAAGAATTTTAAGGATTTTAAATCTCAAGTGCTACAAGAGAGACTTGAAGATCTCTGAAGAATATTGGAAAATTATATCATTTTAAAGTTGTCTTCTTCTAAAATATCAAATGTTTTGTACACTTTTTAAGGAAACTAATCTTCAATCCTGTCTTAAGTGTCTCTGAAAAACTTTAACCTTTTGTAAGGAAATTCTCACCTTCCATAAGGATATCTGAAAAAACTTTAACTTTTTTGAAGGAGCTCTAAAGAAACTTCAACATTTTCTAAAGAATTCTTAATTTTTTTAGCATTTCTGAGGAAATCTCAGGATAAAACTGTGAACAGCCAGATGGCTGGCCAGCCGGACAATCGTACGGATGGACAGCTGGACGGAAGTAATAAGTTTGTATTATGCTTCGCATGTGAACCAAAAATGGAACATCAAACTCTCACATATTCATGTAATTTGTCGAAGTCATTATTTGAAAAAATTAAAGTGGATTGGTTGCAACAGCATCCATTATCAATTATACAAGAATCCTTCCTGACGATACTAGGTAAAATTCTCTCCTCTTCTTGCTAGTGTTGAATTTCCTGGCATGATGAGACATACTACCAACATTATCCAAATTTCTATTATGTTGAAAGATTGTGTATAGTAATAAAATAAAACATTTTTACAACAGTCACACGCTTAGAAAAGGAAATACTGCCACCATTAAAGGAGACGTAAAGCCTGATATGACCATTATTTCATATGATAGTGGATAAAGATCCAAACCAACTACCAAAAACACCAAGTCAAAATCTCATTCCTATCTCAAGTTATTCATCTTTAAAGACAAACACATGGAGGCTGCCATTTTGCACAATTCTGTATTGAAATCTACTGAATGATTTACTATTTGAGTCATTATTTTCCCCAACAAAGACTAAGGAATGTAATGTATTTCTTTATAACTGTATAATATATTTTTATTCAAAAATTATGTGACACAAAGTTTTAACAGAATGTTTTGACATTTTCATGTGTGCACAGAAATGTCCTTGACCCTTACAAAAGGAAAACAATTTTTCATGAGCTAGAAAACTTAAAAGGAGTACTAAACCGAAAAGTGAGGGCGTATTTTCAGGGGGGTCCCCACTAAAATGAAATGCTTATCTAGCATGCAAGAGTATGGCAATTTTCTGGTTGAAATGAATATTTAAGTAACATTTTCCCTCACATTGTCTGTGGGCTATGGAGGCATGAAGTTTATCAATCTTTTGTGAATAATAAATCTGTAAAATTCACAAACACCAGCTTCGACACTTTTCGGTCTAGTGCTCCTTTAAGATAGATTATAAAGAAATACAAAGCATTCCAACATCCTGCTGGGCTGATGACATTATAATCTGCATGCTTTGAAATCAAAATGGCGGTTCCCGTGGTACTATTTAGTAGTAGGATTACACTTTTTAATAATTACAAAAAACATGTTAGATTTCTTCGGGAGTTATGAATTTGGTCACAAAATTTGTTATTTCTAATTATATCATATGAAATAAGGATTATGTCAGACTTTATGTCTCCTTTAAAGTGAGTAAAATTTTAAACTTTCTGAAACTCAGAGTCTTCAATTTTAATACAGACAAAAAAGAAAAGACTGCCCTCACAGAAAGTCAGTCAAATCTAAATAGTCTCTAATAGTGTTCCTGATATTATTCATCATGTGACTTCCTGTGTTTTTCTTTTTTTTAATTAGTCAATTTGAGCTTTGAACAGAAATGAAACACAGGCAAAGTTTGAAAAAGTCTGCAGAAGTTCCCCTACGTGGTTAACAAAGATATCGGTGGTGAAAGGATAAATTGGTAGTATGAGAAAAGTATCTGTATTTGAAAACATTACTTCTATACTTATCTCTAAAAGCTATACATCTACAATAAGCTAAAAGCTATTCATCTACTAGAAGATAAAAGCTATACATCTACTCTTAGCTAAAAGCTATACATCTACTATAAGCTAAAAGCTATACATCTACTACAAGCTAAAAGCTATACATCTACTATACCCATTGTGACTCTCAATCCAATGATACGAATTTAATATGTTTTCCGTACTGAATATTTCAAAATAGATATTACAAGTGAAACATGCAATACTTTAACAATGTGAGTTCTGGTAAACATTTACAAATATATTCTTTTACAAGACTGTCAAAAGGCAAATATTTTCAACCTGTTGTAAAACAAAAAGGTTTGTGTCCAGTGGCATTTTTGTATTTAACTTAGTTGATGAACAGAGAGAATGTATATGAGGGAGGGGTGGGGGTAAAATACAAAATACAGTACACACTGACTACAGACAGGAAAATGCTAAAACAGAAATTAAAGTTAAATTACCATCAGCACTCTTCTTGTAAACAAGATCCCCAAGAGCCACCTTCAAGCCAAACTCCTGGATCCTCTTGGTTGCTACCCTGTTCCAAACATAGCTTTGGTAACTATGTATGTATAATGTACGGGTATTTCTTGGGATCTACAAAATATATACACAAACAATGTTGCATGAGAACATTAAAATACAATATTTACGTATAATTTAAGGTTTTGTATAGTAAATCATATTTGATGCACTTAATAACACTATTTTGGCAAAAACACTTCTTGGATATTTCTCCAAGATATCTCAGTGGGAGTCAAATGGTCGACAGGCATAATGGTCTTCTTACCATTTGCAGATATGGAATCTGCAGAAATTACTACTTTTGAAGCCACAGGCTTCATTTTTCCTTGCACACAACAGGCTTTTTACACCATGCCATTCCATATAGACCACAGCGCCACCAGTCAGGTTCTCTGCCTGCCAATGAATCAGCACACATAAACCTGACTGGGGCATGACAGGAAGTGAATGAACACCGTGCTTTCACACTTCTCTTTACGAATAATGTTCAGAGAACCAGGCAGGGGGGTGACTGTCCTGCCATCAGGACCGACAGTTTTAAGGATATGAAAGAGGACCTCAAAAAAAACAAAATGGTGAAGAAAGCATTGCAAAATCTTATTCCATTAAGGAGATATACGAGCTTAAAGTTTGGTGTTATTTCTGTAGAAATGACTGAATCAGACTAGCTGTGATGTCACAGCCTCAGATTCCTCAAACTGAGTAATTAATATTCATCACTTGTATGTCAAACATTTACTCAAGACTGGTATTGCTGCTATTAATTTTTTTCCTTGGATACCCAACACACATAATTCACGAATCTTGCCTGCCAGGTATAATTAGGGTGTCAAAGAGTTTGGTAAATACTAATCATTTGACGGGAGGCCAATAATTCAGCAACCTAACGTAGATTCCACTTTGTTACATACTTGTAGGAATGCTTGCAGGTAGTTATTTTTCCTGTGAAGAAGATCTTTCAAGAGGTAAAACATCATTCCATTCTGGGCATGTCTTGACATTTTCTCCAGGGTAGCCTTCGCATCCCTGTTTCGTGCCCATTCTCTCCTCCAGACCAGATCCTCGCTCTTATCTGCAAAAAGAGGCAAAGAAAGTGTTACCCTTATCAGACTACAGATGACAATGGAACCTCGGCTTTACTTGATTTTAATCCAACAAGGATTAATGGTAACCCTTGTCGGATCATGTCTGTAAAGGGGACCTGCGCATCACCGGGGATTTATTTGTTGCCATAACAAATCCCTAATAAAGTGCAGTCAAATTCTGACAAAAGTTCACTACTAACTGATGTCAGACCACGACTCAAAAAGGAAACTGAAATTTGAAAAATTGCTACAAAGGAAGGAACTTATTTCATGGTTAAATAGATGAAGCAATTTTTATAACTGCTAACAACTTTTTCCAATTTAAGAAATTTTCTGTTCTAAAACTTGATTAACTTCACCCTCAAGGGACTCACCACTCCCTGTCTCCTCTTTCCCTTCATCTTCAATCTAACCCAAATTTAAAAAAAAGGGAAAAAGAAAAAGCTTTCCAACATCTCTGACTGCTACTTCACAAGCAGGCTCTATTTTCATTTCCAAAACTTATTCAGAGTCAATTTTGTGCATCTTCAAGGAAAAGGAAGTACATTGTAAAACAAAAGTAATATCACCCTGTCATGTCTGGAGCTTCTGTCAACAACTGGGCAATACAAATCTTATCCCATTTGAAACAATTAATCTGTCTGAGTTAGATGATTGACAGTTTTCTTAACCAATCACCACAAGAATTTGCCTAGCAACAAAAACTGCATAACCAAGTGGGGCAAACATCCTACATGGTAATGGTACAGTACAACTAGCTACCGGTGCGCGCTCATGTAGTTTAATGCAAATTACTGTACAAAACAAATTTCTGCACACACAGAATGAGTGATGGCAAAATGGTCGACGACGACGACGAGTGGACATACATTTTACAATGACGGGGTTGTCGCCTGCGTATTCGGTTATGATAGTAGCAATGCTATCACGAAACACTTAATACGACCTGGACAAGAACACAGGTACGACGTACGGACAGACATAACATCGACAATCAAGTCAATGTCCACGGCCTTTGATAACTAGTTGTGGTACACTGGCGTGTCTACCCAACCCAGGCTTGAACCCAGGGCCTCGTGGTCTGTAGACAGGTAAGCTAACCGCTACACCACAGTAGGTAGATAAGGCAAAATGGTCAACAAAAATTGATCTTATGGGTGGGCTTTGTAAATCTGATTGATGTTACCCAGAATGCTTAGCAAACTGAATTTTGTTTATCCCTTTTGCTGAAAACTCTTAAAGATCCAGAGAAGTGCCATAAATGGATCAAAGCTTGTGGCAGGCCTCGCGAACATCTAAATGTTAATGCATTGGTTGTACACGATTGCGGTTTTGAGGTTTGTTTGCCCCACCTAGTTACCACATTGCAATGGTGGGTGGGTGTGGCTTATTTTGTAACTCAGAGATGTTAAATGCTGTAAAGGAAAGCCTTACTGTATGGTTGAATATATGATGCAATTTTTATAACTGCTAACAACTTTTAAATCTAAAGATATTTTTCTTTCTAAAACTTGATTAAAATTAACACTATCCCTTCTCTACTTCATATCCAATCTCTACTTCCTCCTCCAATCCAACCCAAATATAAAAAAAAAACCTTTGCGATATTCCTGACTGCCATTCAGAGGCTCTATTTCCACTCATAAACTTATTCTCTGATTGTACATCTTCAAGGAAAGAG